>CAUYRT010009874.1:0-38455 GCA_963574885.1 Lepilemur ruficaudatus
GCATAGAAAAAAAAAATATCATACCAGAGTTGATATCATGGATGTAGAGAGTTGAATGGTGGTTACCTGAGGTTGGCAGTGGTAGAAGGGAGGGAGATTTGAAGAGAGGTTTGTTAATGAGTACAAAAGTACAGTCAGATAAAGGAATAAGTTCTGGTGTTTGATAGCACAGTAGAGCTACTAAAGTTAACAATAATATATATTTCAAAATAGCTAGAAGAAAGATCTGCAATGTTCCCAACACAAAGAAATGGTAAATGTTTGAGGTGATGGATATCTCAATTACCCTGATTTGTTCACTCCACATTGTATGCATTTATCAAAATATCACATTTACCCAAGAAATATGTATAATTATTCCATATTGATAAAATTAACAACAACAAAAAGTTGTCATGAGTTGAGGTAGGAGACCACATTTTCATATTTCACAATCTGGCAAAAAGTCACTGGATGAAGGCAGCTTCTGGAAAGAGCTATGAACTTGAACAGATAAGTTTTTGTGTTTTTTTGTTTTTTTACTGAGGGAATTCCTAATAAGCACTGAGAGCTGAGCACTGTCTCCCAGCATTATTCACAGCAACTAGGGGAATGAGTACTTCCTTTAAGGGAGATCTTCACAGTACATCTCAGCATGCACCACAGCAGCCACTTATATTCTGAGATCAGTATTAGTTATAATACCTCACCAAATGGAGCAAACAGCAATCAGAAGAGTATTAACATTTCTAATTTCAAACTACTTCCCCTAAAGACTTTTCTTTTTTCAATGAGATCAATAATGGGCTTCCCAAATTAGAGCAGGTAACAGTTTTATCAAATGTTTTGTCACTTCACAAAATCAATTGCTCATCTTCTCAGGCTCTGATAATAGTTTTCTCAGTCCCGACCAACTAACAGCCAGAAAATGCCATGCATTTATATTGTTGTCTTGGCAAATTCTCTTGCAGTTGTCAATTATTATCTCATTATGTAGGCAATGCTGTAAAAGCAAACATCCCCAAAATACTCTGGCTTATAATGAAAAGGTTTTTTTTTTTTTTCTTGTTAAATGTACACATTTAGAAGTCAGCTGGCAGGTGTGCTCCATGGCATTCTTAACCTAGAACAGAGGTGGCAGAGTGGCCACCTCCAAAATGAAATGTTGCCTAGCAGGGGGGAATGCAGTGTGGAAAATTCCTCATTTGCTCTTAAATATAAACATCCAAATTGTGTGTATACCACCTTTAATCCAACTTCACTAGCAAAAGAAAATCACTGTGCCACAATTACCTTAAGGAATTAGGGAAACACCATTATGTGAAGAGGAAGAGAACAAATCTATTTGATGAAGTGAACTAAAAGCTACCAAAGCTCGCATCCATTTATTATTTAAGTGGAAAATTACGTTGATATCTTTCCCAATAGAAAAAAAATTCATAAAGGAAAATCTATGTGATTCAAAAAATAATAAAGAAGAAACCAAAATTCTTATAAATTAAGTTGTGTTGAAAATATGGCAGTCTAATGTTTAATACAGAATCTCTAAAGAAAAAGTATAACATGCAAAAATAACTAATATTTTTTATGCTTTAATAAAGAAGTGAGAGGGATATAGAAGTTAATAAAAGTATTGTTCAAGAATGGGCTCCAGCTCTATCCAGGATCAAATTAGTATTAACTGATCAACACTTAAGTGCACATGTAGTAGTAACATTCATCCGGTGTCGGGCAGAAGGGAGGGGAAGGAGGGGACAGGTATATACACACCTAATGTGTGTGGTGTGCACCGTCTTGGGGATGGACATTTTTGAAGCTCTGACTCGGGTGGGGCAAAGGCAATATATGTAACCTAAACATTTATACCCCCATAATATGCTGAAATAATGAAAAAAAAATTATTGCCCAAGAGAGGAATATATTGATGTTTTCAGATAAGCATAACTATAAAAGTGTTTATAAACATTTAAGGATAACTAACAGAATAGTAACATGATTCTTAGGTTCTAAGTAATTTATTTAAAATAAATAAGCTAAAGAAAATAACAAAGCTATGAAACCTAAAAGAGAAATGTGAAAATATTATTAATAATAAAAATATTAAAAAAGAGGAGAGAATATAGAAAAATCTACCAGAAATTAGGGAAAATATTAATGGATTAAACAGTTTTATTAAACACATAGAGATTCTTTAAAAAAGACCAAAGTGAACATATTAGCAAAAATCATGGAAAAATGTTCATATCTGTACCATACAAAAAACTTCCTACAATCAATGAAAGAGAAGAGAATTTTAAAAAACAGAGTAGTAATATGAACGAATTATGAGCAGGCTAGACATGAAAGGAAAATAATAACAAAAGCAATCACTAAGCATGCAAAAGCTAGGTTACCTATTATACTGATACTCATTTCAGTAAGATTGACAATTTCTATTGTCAATGTTTGCACATGAATCAGAAAAGTAAAAATGAAACTTTACATATACATGTATATGCACACACATATACATATTCTGATATTAAAAAAGTGTGATAAAACTAACTATGGTAATAATAATGATGATCATTTTAATAAAATAAGGAATGACAATAGTGATTGCTTACTCTCTGTCAGAAACTGCCAAGAAGATTCCTTTTATTTATTTAATTTAATGATACAGTTATTGTTGTCATATCTGAAAATGTGTACTAAGTATGTATAATAGAATGTATTATTAAAATCCTATTAAATCAAAATCAAGCACAACTAGGAATGCTCCTCAATGCACAGCTAAATGACCGGCAGGAATCACCCCAAACTGCTCTCAGTGAGGACTGTGGTGAGAACTGTGGGATTGGGTGACAGGCTGACAGGCTCTTATTATTTATCTCTTTGTGAATTTCTGTATCACTTTGATTTTATAAGCATATATTAATTTTATAGTATAAAAGTTATAATAAGAAAAATGTGAATAGTTCCATAATAGAAGCTAAAGTTTTTAGAATTTAAGTCATTATCACTTATAAAGGATTAAAGTGCTAAAAACTCACAGGGAATAACTTCATTTGCTTCCTTGCATTTTTAGAGCTTAATAATACCAATAATTCAAAAAATTTTATTAAATATTAGTATATTATTAACTACTTTCAAGCTGAGAAGAAGAGTAGTTAAATAAAGGATGATCGACTTTAGTTTGTAGGACATCATGGACGATATATGTTTAGGAGGGATGTGGGGCTTGGCATCATGATATTGTCTCCTATGGGTCTTGGTTATTGAAATATTTTCCTTGGTTTTGCTCTGTTCATCGCATATATTTGATATAGGTTCTCATGTCATTGACTTCTGCTTCAGAAAAAAATGTATTCATAAATGTGGACCAAATAACTTTCATTCATTCTGTAGAATAGAAGTATAATTCAACTCCACTTACTGAAATATTTCCGACCTCTTCAATTTAACCTATTTGCATAGCTTATTCCTTACACTGATGATTTAAAATGCCACAAAGAAAATTGGCCAGTGGCAAAGGCTGTTCCCATAAACATGAAGAATTTAATTCAAAGTGAAATGTAATTTGAAAAGTAGAATCTCATTTTTTACTTGCACCTGGAAATACGCCAAATTGCACGTTTTTGACAAACTGACAGAAATGAGGCAGATTAGTGACTAAACCCACAAAGATTGTAGAATACTTGAATCAAAAATATAATTGCAATAACATTTTTCTTCATTCTATACATGAATATGAAACTAATTCAGTTTAAATTTCTGATCTATATAACTTGATTTGGAATATCAATTCTAAAGGCCTAGTAATAGAACTTCCTTAGTTCTTGTTTTTCTCATCCATATTCAATTTCAAGTCTGGAATTTCACAGGTTTTCCTGCGTCGACAGTTTGGATTACACTCATTAAATATGAGAACACTTGTTAATTAACATTCTAGATTATGGTAATTTACAATATTTGAAACTATTGCTGCTTGATCTAATTTGAACAAATAAATCCCAGATTTTAGAGAAGTGAATCATGTATTATGTCTATGGACAAAGTGGTTTATAACTTTTCACTCAGTTTTTAAATAGAAAACTAGTATGCATGGCCTCTCATGCTAGGACAGAGAAAAATTTTTGTTATTGCTAAATGTATTTTGTGAAATATAAACATATGAATTCATATTTCACTGCTCAAAATATATGTCACTCCACTAAATAAGTTTTGTTTTCATTTGCTAAATTCAGAAGAGCTTAGTAATTTTTTCTCTTTAGCAGGGTTACTTAAAGAAAAATCCTGGAATTAAATCATAGTTTAGATAACGTAAAGATTAATCATTCATAAGCATGGGGTTTATTTTAGCTATCAATTGATCCTTTTGCATTCAGCAAATTTTTATTGAAAACAAAGTCCTTATCAAAGACTGTTGTTTTCTTCGTTTCTTTCAGAAGTTGGTCAGATTAATGGTATTTTATACTCAACACAGACTAAGATCCCTTTCCACACTCCCTGCCAGAATTGCTTCATCAGTAGGGAGAATACAGCAAGTGACACTTAGGGTCGGGGAAAAGAGCATTTGGAATCTGTACTGATAATATACATTAATACTAGTTGAAGGAGGTTGCAATTGTTTTCCATTAAGACAGTAAAGAATGATCACTTTTTCAGATTTTTTTTTCCTAGCTGTTGACATGCTGAGTTGTCCTATTACAAAATTTCTGTTTCTTTAAAACAAATATATTATTTAATATATTCTTCCCTCCTGTTAAAGAGCAAGTACAAAATATTGAAGCTACAGTACAGTTTTCACACTTTAAATAGAAAAGCTCTTCTGTGACCACTTTAAAAGAACACACACATATTAATATGATTCGGTGACTGTCTAAAATTAATACACATTCAGATTCTGCTGACAAGAGTACAGCTATGATATTGATTATAACCTTCTTTTACAGTTGTTTTCCTTTATTTAATTTCTACGATGTTTTATATTAATTCATATTATTTAATTTAATTCCCATGTTTTATGTTATTTATCATATATGGTAAAGATTCAAAGCCTCAATTCAGCTTTCCAAGGATAATTTCTGCCTCATTTTCCTCAAAGGAAAATAATAACAAACTTCATTTAAAAATATATAAGACTATATTTAAATCTTTAAATGAAGAACATAATTTCTCTATAGAAATATAAATTACCAAAGTAATATGAGAAAGGTTAGAGTATCTATAGACCAATAAGGAAAATTCTTTTGCTATTTAAATTGATTTACATTTAAAGAAAACAGAGATCTTTTCAATTTTTAAAAATTTATATTTTAACTTCTTATTTCAAAATAATTATAGATTTATGGGAAGTCAATCCTATTTTTGTACTTGTATTTTTATGAAGTTTAATAGATTTAAAAGTCTATTTTTTCATTCTATCTGATAAAATTATATAAAGATAAGTCATCTTTTTATCTAAAGAGATGTATGTGTGCATATGTGTGTGTATTAGAAAGACAGAAAGAGAGGAATAGAGAGAGATCTGCTTCCTTATTTAATATGAAATCCAGAAAACATGATTCATGTTATATTATTTTTTTCTGAAGTGATGAAAGAAGAGATTTTAATCTTGTCAGAGCTTCTATGGAGTTGCTTGACAATATTGTTTTTCATATTTGATAACACTGAAAATCTCAGAGTCCCCTCAGTATCAGTTGGCAGTGTGTACAATTCCTATCCATTTTTCAGCCTTTTTAAAAATCAAATGATATAAATGGGATTTAAAGAAAAGAAAGCACATTTGAAAATCTCAGAAGATAAGCTGACCAAATCCTCAAAGTTATGTGTTGTTTTTGCATCCCTACCACTGTTAGTTTAGCTCTAGAATGCGTAACATTTTATTTGTGTGCACTTAGTAATAAAAATCGACTCAGGTTTATTTTTGCTGACATTTTTGTCAAATTTGGAGTCTGGCTTCTTTCTGTGTAATAAAACAGCTGCTTCTTGACTATTTTAGAGAAGAAACACACACATGAAAACATCAAATACATTCTTCAATTCTTTTACCATAGGATTAAGATTTAAGTTTGCTGATTATCTGGGTTGCAATCTGCAGCAATTATTGTTTTCATTGTATTCTCTTCTGTTCCTACCAGTTTGGCTAATTTGGTTCCACTAGTATTATCAACTTTAAATGTTTTCTAAGATGCTGTGAATAAGAGATTATAATTTCTAATTCCAAGTAGTAATAGAAAACCCCATTTGCTCCCTTACTTTTGTACGGCACTGCATTAACCAACATTGCCATCTTATCATTTTTTTCCTGATTGAAAGAGCACAGAGCTCATTAGACAGTATATGATGCATCACGTAGAACATTTAAAAGTAGCCACCTACCTCTTCTTCACCTCTACCCTCCACCTCCCCCAACTTTCCTCATCTCTTGTCTATCGCCTCTTATACAGGACTCTGTCTCCATTTTGTGGGAACTGAGCATTTTCTTTAAGTATTGCTATAACCAACTACAAATACAGGTGTATACTCGAAAGGGAACATATCCCCTTAGAATTAGATCAGAAATCACATCTTCCTCCTTCTCTTCCTTCCTTCGCTTCTCTCTCCAACAATGTCCTCATTGTACGAATGGTGAGTTACAGAAGAACTGTTAACACTTTTCTTCTCAATAATATTTATAGGATCTTTTAGCATATTTTACACATTTTTTCCTCTTGCTAGACTGAGAGCTTCTTC
Source organism: Lepilemur ruficaudatus (assembly GCA_963574885.1). NCBI lineage: Eukaryota > Metazoa > Chordata > Mammalia > Primates > Lepilemuridae > Lepilemur > Lepilemur ruficaudatus. Next base: position 6,697 of record CAUYRT010009874.1, read on the forward strand.
AAGTTTTGTGTCACAATTGATTTAACTAAGTGTCCCCAGGGCAAAACCAGGAAAACATGTTTATCATGCATCTAGAATAGCCCAGACCTTGTCGTAGCTACTAGACCTATTATTTTATTTAATTTCCACAATGTCTTGGTTAGATTAATACGTTTTCCATTTCACAAAAGAGAAACATGAGGCTAATAGGTATTAAATAATCTAACCAAGGCCACAGAAATAATAAGACTTAGATTCAAGGTCATAATCTCAGCCTATCTAACTTAAAGCTTTTTCCCCCAAGGAGCATATATCCAATTGATATAAATAATTCAGCTATGAATAACCAGGTTATTCCCATTTATTTTCTTGATTAGAATAGAATTATATTATATTGCTTATATATATTATGTGGGTATTATGTAGTTCATCCTTTTTTGGAGGTTCAAGGGAGGTAAATAATTTTAAAGCAAAAAATTTTGAAAAATGTAGTGTTAAAATGGAATCCTTAAGTAATGGTCTCTGCTTTAGTGTTCAAATCTTTGATAGTTCATAGTAGTCAAAAAGCACCTACCATTAATAGGAAAACACAGCATTCACTATTTCTTCTCAAACATTTTGTTGTTTGTCCAATGATTAATTTTGTCCACTCTGTTTCCCAGGTTTGTCAAATGTGATTTTCTGGTTCTGTTTTACTTGCTAACTTCTTAAACTGGAACCCTCTAATCTGTTGTCTAAATTATTATATTGTCTTTGTAATGAAAAGCCTGACTTGATTTTCTTTAATGTTTGGCTGATAGCTCTTACACCCACCACTTCCTCTTCCCTATTTGCCTTATATTGGGGCAAGCGGATAATAAAGCCCAGGGTCCTATTTCCTTAGGCATTGGCAAGACGTTCAAATCACAGACAGGAACTCTTACCCTGGCCCCACCACTTAACTGTCATGAAACTGCCAAACCACTTTCCTCCCACTGCTCTCTCAAGCCATTTTCCAGACCTGCTTAGGATCCCATTGTTCTCCCAGAAAGCCTCAGGATGTGCACACTAAAACTTTCCATACCCTTCCGTGTGTGTGTGTGTGTATGTGGTATCATCATTCTCAATACCTAAACCAAATTTGGGGGAGGGGGTGGGTCCATGTCGTTTTTTGTGAGTTACCACAGTCATCTTCCTAACTGGACTCTATTCTTCCAGTGCTGTCCACCCAAACCAATATTCCATTCCCATTTAAAGCAAAAGTAGCATGCTTAAAGAGCTAATCTTCTTAAAGGTTTCAGATTAATTTAACTGGATAGCCTCATTCTCCCTCTTAAAATGAAATGCCCAACTGTGGTCTACAAGCCCTGTGTGCCCTGGCCTTGCCCAGTTTCCCAGTCTCATTTGGCACCATATTCTCACAAAGATACCTAGCTCCAGCTATAACTATTCTTTGTGTTTTTGAATATTCAAATTTTTGTCTATGTAAGGGTCTTTGAGCATCCCCCTCTCTCTTCCTGGTATAGTCTTCTTCCCCCTTGCCCTCTCTGTCTTCAAATACTAAATCATTTCTCTTTCTTAAGTTTTAGCTTACATGCTACCTCTTTAGAGAAGTGTTTACTGTGCAGAGAAAGAATACTTCCCCTGTTCCTACCTCTGACTGTAATTTGATTCCTTCCAAATTTCATGAAGGCAGAGGCTGTGTCTTTTTTCATTTACTTTTTATGAGTAGCCCCAAGAAGAGTATCTGTTGCATAATGAGTATTCTTAAATAAATGAATATTAGTGAATGACTTACTGACCACATGGTTCAGAAATTAAGTCCTTGTATGATTTGTATGTTTGATTTGTATGTGTGACTCAAACATGATCTAGATGAAATTTGTCTAATTGCATGGCATGGAAGTTTTATGCAGTTATACAGAAAGAAGTTAAAAACAAACAAGCAAGGAACAGACAAAAACTACCAATTTGTGATAAAAACAATGTTAAAAACTATAGTCATTTTCTCCCTAATATGCTAATCTAGAGAGGCAACAGATGGATCTAAAAGTTTGAAAAGACTTTTTATTTCCCCCGTGAGGCGGGAAATGTAGAAATGTAATGAATATGACGAAGGTAGCTATCCTGTTTCTCAGAAGGAGAATTAAAATAAGGAAATAGACTATCCTTTTTGTAAAAGTAAAAGCCACAGCACCTTCTTTCTCAGTTTCTTGGACCAAAAATAAAACTTTCTATTCAGCAAAGCATTGTGTAGTTATTATACATTAACATCTGTTTAGTTAACATGGACAACTGATTACTGAAACAATGACTAAATTCAATAAACAAAAGATCTGTATAGCCATGCATATTGATTTTGCGTACACATGTATATAAATATAAAACATGTGATGATCATTTGTTCTTTTCACTTCCTCAGCAGGAAAGCACATGCTCAGGTCATTTATCCATTGGATTTGACTTATGTGTAATTAAGAAATTGTTACCAACACTCCTGATGAGACAAAGAGTTAATATTCTTTATTAATGCAATAATACAATTTTCCAAAGCAAGAACTTGAATAAACATCAAGTAAAACTGTGGAGAAGAGAAGTTCGAATCTAGAGGTAACGAATGTACAAAAGCTTTCTCATTCAGAAGCAGCTGTGATAGATTTAAAAAGAAGGTTGGGAGAAAGGAGGATAGCTATAAAGACAAATTGTTCAAATTACTGAAATTTGCCTTGAGTGTGAAGGGAATGTAGATATGAAGTAATTTGAGATGGCCACAAATATTGAAATGTTTTATATGTTATTATTTTAACTGACAATTATCCCTCCATCTTCTCATTAATCAAATATGATTCTTTATAAATCTAGAATGATTTATCAGTTTTATCTTGTTTTTCCTATTTAAGTGTTTCTTCCATTTTTCCAAGTCACAAAGAAAAACATATTTATTTAAAGAAAGATGTACTCTTTCACCAACCAGAGGGATGGTTAAATCCAGAGACCTGGTATAAGGCATGTTATTATTTCAATTGTAAATAATTATGATCACAAATATTGTCTTTTTCATATTCTATTACTTATGACAAACATAAAGATATTATAAAGTTCTTTCATGGCCTAGAAACTCTAAATTTAGAAACATAATTTTGAATGCATTACTCTGTTTTTTTAAGAATACATATAACAGAGTTAAAGGAGATTTTAAAAGTTGGACAATAAAGAATGAGACAAAGTCCTTCATTATGAAAAACAAATCATTATGAAGATAATCATATGTTTTTATTAAAACAAATTCCACGTGCCTGCTCTGTACATACATAGCCTATTGAACACGATGGTTCAGCCACAATCCTGACATTTTTTATATTCATAAATTTTCTGAATTATAGATCTCAATTTTCTCAAATGGAAATACTAAAAAGTTGAAAAAAGGTGACCTATAAAATCATTTCATCTTTTGCCATGGCGTGATTCTGTATTATTTTTGAGAAAAACACCACAAAATTTGAATTTGAGAACTTTTGTTATTTGCATTTTTAAATGTTTATTTAATAATAATATACCTCTCATCTACATTCAACAAAATTCACAATTTATAATGTCATACCCAGTATTTCATTATTATTTATTGATTAAACTTCATTATTATTTTTGTCTATCATTTGATTTATATAGCATAAATTTGTAATGTCTGTATATTTGCAGTGCTGAATTATTCCTGAGATATTTTGTACACAAGTCAGTAGTCACTGATCTGAGAACCAAAGTGGTTGCCTGTGGAGTACCTGGCTTCTTGAACCCTTTGTTATGACAAAAACTATCATTGCTATGAAAATCTTTACTTTATTGCTGGTGCTATAATGCATCTTTTTCCTTTATTAAGCCATATAGAATAATTAAATATTGCAATTTTAGATCCTGGGAATCTTCTTCATCAATTGAATCCTGTTTGACTACCACTATTAGTGTTATTCCTCAATAAATTCTCTTGGGTCTTCCAATTATTCAAGTATATGATCTGTGAAAACAATTTTATTAACCAAGGTATATACTTTTTATATCTCCACAACTTTTCTTTTTTCTAATGATAGGGACCACCACTTTTAGAAAAACATGTTAAACGACAGTATGGGTCCTTTATTTTTATTACTAATTAGAATGAAAATGTATAGTGTTCCCTTACTCTTTAGTTTTGCTGGTATGTTACAGGATTTTTTTAAAATATTATGATACTCTCTTCCTTTTTAAACCTATATTTGGATGTTTTAAAATGGCATTATACTCATCTGTATTTTAAAGATTTAATTTAGTAAGTTTCTTTATGGAATTGTCTGGGTTGAATGTTTCAGGTGGAATAATGCTTTCAGCAGTATTCTATATTTCTTCTATAGTAACAGATTTATATTTTCATTACAATCATGACATGTTTTAAGGGAAGCAAATTTTCATAAAATATCATCCAATGAATCTAGTTTTTATATATGTATATTTTGTTTCAACTGCATGGAGTTGAGCAAATTTTAATTTATACTGTATCTTTGATAACTGTAATTACTTTTCTCTTAATGGTTTATAGTTTATGTGTTTGTTTTTCTCCTTTTTTTTTGAGAAATTGAGCTTGCCAGCCACATACATGCTGTTTCCTGTTTTTATCTTTATTGTTAGTTCTAGTAATTTTTTATTTATATAAATTCTACTTTTAAATTTTATTTCTTCTTTTAACTACAGTATTTTCACATCACTGTTGAATGAAACTAGAAATTTATCACAGAATAGAAAAAACGCAGTATGTAGAAATTAAACTTAACTAAAAAAAAAAAATTAACGAGGTTTATACTTTGGAAAAAGAAGAGCTGTATTTCTCGTAAAGGGTAGCAACCTGCTGGACAGCTATTCCAACAGGTTGGGAAGCAGAGCCCTGACTAGAAGAAAAGCACACATCCTTCAAGGGACAAAAGGCAGCAAGATTTTATACTGAGCGGGGTGCTCAAATACACATATCTGACAAACTATAGAAGGGGCCATGAATACTCATGTAGATAAATCATAAATATAAGTACACATGTAATTGTACTACATCTCGCCCATCCTGTCATGGCTGGACTCTCACTTTTAAGCTGTTTCTGGGGCCCCCTGGGCAGAGAGGGGTCCACTCAGTCAGCAGAGGGCTTAGAATTTTATTTTTAGTTTACAAAATAAAAAAATTAAAATCAAACTTAACTCATGACAAAGGAAACACCAAAATCAAATTATAAAATAGCTTAAAAATTCTCATAAAACATTACACATGAAAACATAGTGAATACAGTATGAAAACAGTGTTCAGAAGGAAAAAAATCAGACTTTATCTATATTATTAAATCATATAGTATAAAAATAATTTTACTGAGCTTTAAACCATAGTTGTCTTAAGAAATACAACAAAATAAACCTAAGAATAGTGAAAAATAATTCTAATTTAGTGATTTAAAACAAGAAATTAATAAATAAGAAATTGGAAAAAATGTAGAACTTCTAAATAAATTCAATAGCTATTAACAGTAATAAACATTAATGAAATAAAAAGCAATTAGCCAAAAGACTAATTTTGAAAGTCAAATTAATTTTAAAAACCTCTAAAAGGTCAATACTAATAAGACAAAATAATACTCATAGAATGACTATGAAGCCCAATAAACTTTGGTAGCAATCAAATACATACTGAAAAGGCTTAAATTACCACTTTCTTCCCTTTAATATAATATTTTCAAACATTAGCAAAGATATATATCAAGCTATTGGATCACAAGAGATTAATAAATGATTTCACTGACAATTTGGGGACAGTGTTACATGTGTATCATGTTTTTGTTTTTATTTATTAATTTTTAAGCAGGCATATATGTATTATTTAACAAAGCCATTCTTCATTGCAACCAGAGGCAAAGCAGTTTTACCCTAATCACAGATAATACGTTGCATCTTTGATGTCTCACAATGCCGATGTTATCTAGAGCAAACTCAGCAGCCCTAGTCTGTGATCTTCAAAGCCATAGAAAGTCAGAGAACACTACGTGGCTGGCGTGTTTGCCTCCCTCAGTGGATATTGCTGCTCAGTGGGTTCACTGGCTGACAAAGCTCCACTTAGGATCATGCCATTTCACTCGAGGAAATTGGCTCCAATCCTGTGTGTTCAGAACTGAGATAATCCCTTTGTCCCCTTACACCCAGTGCTAGCTGATTTCTGAGATTTAGACCTCTGAAGCATGAGGGAGAACAGAAGGTTAATTCAGCAAATCTGTAAATAGTTCAGTACCAGAAATGTTTGCCAAGTAACAAGGCTACTTCCCCACCCAGGGACATGGTAGTGAAGACATTATTTTTCAGAAGCACACAGTGCAGTCTGATGAGGATGGTGTTGACATCTGGCCAAGTGTCAGGGCCACAAAAACCATGAGGCTAGGCCTGCCTCTGGCTTTCTTTATAGCTTAATTTCTCCAGATTAAATTTTACCAGATCATCAAGTCTAGAGTCTTAAAAATGTTTCTCTCTTTTAGTCCTGTAGTTCTTTTTCTGGATATCTATCTAAGAAAACAGAAGATAATCATCAGACTATAACTAAGAATGAATTTTAAAGGGACAACCACAATGATTACTTCAGTTGTAAAGACAAAAGATGACACATCGCAAGATAAAATGGTTACTGGTGCATCTCTAGAAATCCACAGGAGACCTAATAGGACCACATTGAGAATGGAATTACAGTGTTGGACTGCATGTTTCATTTACAACACCAGATGTGGCAGTACTTGAGTTCATCAGATTGGGGAAGTCTACAATTCTTCCTTATGAAAGCCTCAGTAAAAAGACAATTCATTAATGAATTATAAATATTTTCCTTGAAGCGAGAGGCTGGTAGATGTAAGCTAGTTTCAAGTTCTCATCTGGTTCACTAGACTAGCCAAGATGCTCTGGAGCCTTTATACTACGATAAAGCTAGCACAATCAGGACTTGGAACCACTGGTACACTGCTGAGTGCCTAAAACAATCAAGTTGACAGGAAGTATAATGTTGTGCTGTGAACAGGACAAGGGGCATTGGAATCATAATTCGAATATTCTTTAGAGTTGTTTCAAAGATGGACATCACAGGAGTCAGAGAAATACTGCTCTAAAGTCCAGCTATGATGCCTTAAGATTTTGTGTGTGGGTCAAAGTGTGTCTGTGACTGGGATTCATATGCTGAGTTAATTACTAACCATAAACACCCCCTCCCAAAAGTGAACTGGTTATTCTTCTGTTTTCCAGTCAGAATTATGATGGTGTACCATTTGCTAGTGCACTATTATTAAGCTTAGAGAAGTGGTCATTACATGTTTTTATTTGCTTGCATGCCCCCTTAAATAAATATTAAAAATATACCCTCTCAGGCCAGGCACGGTGGCTCACGCCTATAATCCTAGCACTCTGGGAGGCCGAGGCGGGTGGATAGCCAAAGTCAGGAGTTCAAGACCAGCCTGAGCAAGAGCGAGACCCCATCTCTACTAATAATAGAAGGAAATTAATTGGCCAACTAAATATATATAGAAAAAATTATCTTGGCATGGTGGCGCATGCCTGTAGTCCCAGCTACTTGGGAGGCTGAGGCAGAAGGATTGCTTCAGCCCAGGAGTTTGAGGTTGCTGTGAGCTAGGCTGATGCCACAGCACTCTACTGCCCGGGCAACAGAGTGAGACTCTGTCTCAAAAAAAAAAAAAAAAAAAGACTACATTAAAATCAATGTTCTTCCTGCTGATAGAGCTACATAGCAGTGTAATTTAAATATAAACAACAGCCTCTCTCATTGAATATTTTCAACCTCAAGCATGAAAATCTAATTTTCCAAAAGACCAAATAGGTAAGTTTTCAGAAATTTATTAAGCTCAAATCCTTCCAAATGGTAAAAATAAATCTACTTCTAAGAACGCTATATAGTAAACTCTTTGGAGATTTCAAAAACAGTTATTTATTTTTCTTCTGTGGTCTGTGCTTTTGTGTCATAGCCAAGAAATCATTGCCAAATTTAATGACATGAAGCTTTTATCTTTTCTTCTAAGATTTTTATAGGTCTAACTCTACGCTTCAGTCTTTCGTCCATTTTGAGTTAATTTTTTACATGGTATAAGGTAAGGGTCCAATGTCATTCTTTTGCATGAAGATATTCAGTTTTCCCAGCACCATTTATTGAAATGGATGTTCTTTGCCCATTGAATGGTCTTGGCATCCTTGTCAAAAATCATTTGACCATATACATGAGGGCTTACTTCTGGGCTTTCTACTCAATTCCATTGGTCTATGTTGGTCTCTATACCAGTACTACACGTTTTGATTATTGTAGCTGTGTAGTAAGTTTCAAAATCAGGAAATGTGTGACTCCCAACTTTGTTTTTTCTCAACACTGTGTTGGCTATTTAGGGTCTCTTGAGATTCCATATACATTTTAAGATGGACAGACTTCTGTTTTCTCACACTCAATTTCTATTAAACAATTAGCCATAAAATTATAGGAGCATGATAATGTTAATTTTCTTCAGTTGGCAGAAACTGTAAAAATGTTGATTAATTTATGTCAGAATATTAATCCAGAATACCAACAATGAAACCAAAATACTACAATGGTTGAGTACATAAAATATAAAACCAAGTAAATATAAAATATAATTGGCATATTCAGTGAAAGAAATCTTTTAAAATAAAGCAGGAAATTATAAATATTTCTAAATCATTCTCAACTCCTGACTTAAATAATGTAAAACAGATAACAATTATTAATAGATTTATGGTTTCTCAAAAGTATAAGTATTTATTTTAATGAACATTTTTGGGAATTTCATTCAGTGACATGACTACACACACACATATTAGCAGATAATTTCCATAACCAAATATAGATTAAAATATTTTGTGGGTCCAAGGATGCAACAATACCACAGATGTATGTGGAAAATGGAACAGCTTGTAACAAAAAATGCTTAAAAAATTAACTTATAGGGAATTTTTTATTTCTTTTCTGCATATTTTTTAAACTTGATAAGTTGGCAATAAAGCAAAAATGTTAGCACCTCTCAATTTTTTATAGCTTCCAACAACTATACAATGAAGTTTGGGCTTCAATGAATGAGTGGAGTATATTAAATGAAATATTAATTTGAAACATATTTACCAAACATAAATTTGGAACTGTTATCAGATATTCAGTGGGAAAGTGAAGATGATATTAGCCCATCACTAAAATTTCAACTGGAGACAGTGAGTAGTGCTATTTTACAAATTGTTTATGTTATTTCAAAAGTATAGACCAGAGGTCCCCAACGTTTTTGGCACCAGGGACCAGCTTCACGAAAGACGATTTTTCCACAGATAGAGGGGTGGGGGAAAGCAGAGCTCAGGCGCTGAGGTAAGCAATAGGGAGCAGCTATAAATACAAATGAAGCTTCCCTCACTTGCTAGCCCACCATTCACAGTCCTGCTGTGCCTCGTTCCTAAGTTTCGTGGAAGACAATTTTTCCACTGGACAGGAGGCAGGGGAAGGTGGAGCTCCAGCAGTGATGGGCAGCCCAGTTCCTAACAGGCCACAGACAGGTACCAGGCCTGAGGGTTGGGGACCACAGGCATAGACTATAAAATGTATACTTCAGGAAATAATCCCTTTTAAATTTATTTGCCTTTGACTAATTTGGAATAATGACACAATATTATAAGCGAAGTGATTCAAGAATAAGAATTTAGTCTAACTAATCACCTTGAATACATCAAAGAGTTAGCCATTATTCCAGGAAAAATAAAGCTATCTGTATAACAAATGTATATTATTTATAATGTGGTCAACATAGAGCCAAGATTCCCCTACCTGCTGGGAGGGCTGGCAGATGACCACTCTCAGCCAGCAGCTCTTTTCTTGAATTGGCTTTGCTAAAGAGACCCACCTTGTCCAAGGACATACCTCCTACCTGGGCATCCAGTGTGCCAACCAACCTCTGATCAGCATGGGGACATAATGGCCAATCACCCTTACCCCAGCTCCTAACTACTAGGAACACCCATCCCAGCTCCAGATCCTGTAGTTTAGTCAGCTTTGGCCTTGAAACTACATCACAGCCCAATTTTTCCTTCTGCTCAATCCTTCTTCCTTCCCTTCCCTCTCTTCCCTTTTCCTCCCAAAGGTGTTGATCTTAAGAGAGTTCACCAATAATTTTCTTGCATGCTAATATGTATCTCAAGTCTACTTCCTCGGGAACCCAACCTACAGCATTCACTGAACAATTGTTTGCCCCAACACTGACAAGAACTTTTCCGATGCAGAAAACACTAGTGTAAAAAGGAGAAAGAAAACTCATTTCTCCTGCATATCTTGTTATCGACCTACATAGGATACAACACCGTCACCATAAATGAAAAGTTTAAGATACTAGAAGAATGACAAGTCCTTTTTCTTGTTCCAGATCTGTATCATTCTTTTATAAGATAATGTCCCAGAAGTTGAAATAAATTGCATGTAATGGAATGTTATTACATGAATCACCTTACTTCCTGGACCTTTCATTCATTGAGTCATCACATATTTCTTCAGCACTTTAGGTATCCATTGCTACCTAATAAATGACTCAAAAAAGTAGTAGCTTAAAACAACATCTATTATCACACACAGTTTCTGAGGATCAGAATGTAAGAGAGCACCTTAAGGGTGTCATGCTGACTCAGGATCTCTCAGGAGGATGCAGAAAAGTTGTTGGCCTGCTCTACAGTCAACCCAAAGCTCCACTTGGGCCAGAGAATCCACCTCTAAGCTCACTCATATTGTTGTAGGCAGGACTAGAGGCTGCAGTTCCTTTTCTCACGAGCCTTCCTGTAGGGTTTCTCACATGGCAGCGAGCTTCCGCTAGGAAAACAAACAAGCAAAAGAGCACCCAAGGTGGAGGCTACAGTAGTTCATTATCTAATCTCAGAAGCCATATACCATCACCTCTGCTTCATTCTACTGGGTACACAGATCAACTCTGCTACACCCAGGGGACTCACAAGGATGTGGACACCAGGCGGTGGGGACCCATGGGGACCATCCTCAGAGGCTGGCGACCGCAAACAAGCACCTTCTACTGGCTGAGCAATACACTAGGCATGAGAGGAAGACAGACATGATCCCTTCTTTCATGGATCTTCTATCCTAAAAGCAAAACTGACCTTATAATAAACAATTATGTTTCTATTGTTATAAAACTTGTCATGGTGAGGTAGGCATACATAATAGGGAAATCTCTGAAGGCTTCTCTGAGGAGGTATCGTATCAACTAAGCCCTAAAGGATAAATAGGGGTACGTGGGTGAAAAAGCTTTAAAAGCAACATAAGGGGTTTAGTTTTGAGGAAAGATGATGTTGAAATAAGCCTCAAAATTGAGAGAATGTAGAAGGAAAGCATGTATGCTCTGCTTCAGAAACATATAGGATCAGAAATATGTTTTTCCATTAAGAATGGAAGCTGGTTTCTGAAAAGTAAGTAACTTGGTAGCTACATTTTGAAGGCTGAGAGGTAAGCCTCGAAGCAGCTAAATGTCTAATTTGACTAAACTTGTTCTGCTTAAGCTATTGACACCCAAGGACAAGGCAAAAAATTTTCCCAGTGTCAATAAAGCTGTTTATTTACTTTCCTGTTACACACATTAAGCCCCTTCATGTAACTAGTTGTTTAAAATGCTTGTGAAACATAATTTAGTTAATTACTTGAGTCATAAACAACAACTATTGTGAAAATTAATGATGGCTTAACAGCTATAACTGTTGTACATGATTCACGGTGAGCTTACTACGCTTTTGCTAAAGGTGTTCTATACTCAGAGGCAATAAAAATACAATTTTCAAACATGCCATTAAAGAACTATCCTAGAGTGCTCTTTCGGTGACAGTAGGAATTTTTTAACAAGGGGATTTCTAAAACTTCTTTTCCACAAAGCTGAGACCTGAAGATGCTGGAAAAAAAGATAAGGAAAAATTCCTTCTCTAATTTACAAATCTTAGCAAGTTTTCATATTTAATAACTCTATATTTGTTAAAATAGACACCTGACCTGATCTTTCCACCAATGTGAAAATCCTACCTTATGGGTGTGTAGAGTGGAAGGTGTGTGTGTGTGTGTGTGTGTGTGTGTGTGTGTATGCATGTTGGAGACACTGGAGCGAAACTGGTTCCCACAGCATGGCCCACACCAGCGGCATCAGTATCACCTGGAAATAGGTTAAAAAGGTAAAACTTACCCCCAACTTCCAAAAAGGAACTGAATCAGACAACTTTGTGGGTGTAGCCCAGCAATCTAGTTTTTTAACAAGCTTTCCAAGTGATTCTGATTCACTCGAGTTTCAGACCACTGGGGTATGGTGTACATTGTTTTCAACTCCTTGCTGTTACTTCTGTGACTAATCAGTGCCCACGACTTGTCTTTTGGGGTTGGTATTCAGCAGTGAGCGTCACTGGCTAGTCCCTTCCACCTACCAAAGTTTCAGGACGTGTGAGCCAAGAGCCAAGACGTGTATACAAGGGATCATGTACAACTTCCCCAAGCCTTCCACAATTGTAGCATTAAATTAGGAAAAGCAGACCTTTGGCACACCATGATTTAATCAATATTAGCTTTGGAAAAGAAAGCAGTGGGGCACAGGAGGAAATCGTCTAGATGGCAGTCAGGAACTCTGGACAGACTGTGCATATCTGACACTATGAAATGGTGTGACCCTCCGTGGCTTAACCTCTCAAGTCCTCAATTTCCTCCTCTATTAAATGAAAAATTTCAACCACTGCTTGACCTTCAGTTTTCCACCAATTATACCTGTTTAAAAGGACTGTCCTCCTGCATTTATGTTAAATATTTCTTCAGAAATACATCATGGCTGGGAGGATGAAATATCACCATCTGCTCAGGACTTCCCCGTTTTAGCTCTGTAAGTTCCATACCTTGGGGAACTCCTGTCTCATTTCCACCACTGACATGTTTTCAGTCTTCAGTAACATATTAGTTTTCTCTCTTTTTCAGGTTAAAGCTTCCATTTGAAGGTGTAGCCAATCATCTTCTCATCTGGTAGGAATAAGACTATCCCAAGCTTTTACTAAGCCTACAGAAGCAACTTTAGTCTCTGTGCTATGCCTGAGCTTAAGATGAGGTTTTTCTCATTACCTGGATATGACAAACTAGACCTTGAGAAAGTTGTCTTGGGCCTGGGCTGGATTGGGAATGAGCAAACAGTCATATGTCTACAGCAATTACTCTTCAACAGCCTTGGCAGCTCCAGGGATCTCCTGTACCAGGTCATTCAGCCCTAACTATTTAATGCTTTCTGACTTTGTGTGTCTCCACCTGTGATTTAAATTCCAGGAAAAGGGAATCCAATTGGCAAAGCTTGAATGGTGATCACCACTGTGGTGGGAAGGGTGGAAGACTGTGGCAGGCCAAACGTGAATCACATGGTGTGTGTTGGGGCAGGAAACAGTTACGGCAACCAGAGGCTAATATTAAAATCACATGGGGTGTGGTGAAGTTTTTCAAGCTTCACATACGATGCCCACTACCCATCCTCAGATTTTCTCTGTGACATGCAAGAAGCGAAAAGCATGGATCACAAGGAAAGCTCTCCTAGTCAATCCTGAGTCCCTGATGTTAGCTATGAACCAGTTTTAAAGGGAAAAAAGTCCTCCTCATTTCCTTCCTGGCTTGAACCTTAATTTTGGTAGGAAAAGCAAAAGAAGAAAGACTTATTTGTGAATTTTGAAAAATAAAAAGAATGCATAGATCATTCTTTACCGAAGACAGAGGTTGAGAAAGAAAAGTTAACATTCAGAGGGATTTTGAGAGGAAAAGAGAAAACTTGAGGATGATCACACTGAATGGCATGGGGTTTCACATCAAGAAGTGATTCTTCAGCTGGATGGAGGTGTGATGAGGTGATTGGAGAACATCTGCAAGACATACTACCAGTTTTCTATTAGGTGTAGTCATTAAACCATCATCTGAGAGTTATAAAGAATTGAGCACCTGGTGTTAAAAGCATGCCTTATAATGCTTAATATCTTAAAGCATGCCTTATAATGGGCTTAATTATCTGCAGGCACCTAGTTGAAATCTGGGATTTATCTTTGAAATAATTTCTGTTTACTTTGCTTCTGATTACAAAATAAGTATGTGCTCACTGTAAGAAATTTAGAAAATACAAACAAAAATAAGAAAAAAGAACAATTTTAATGCTAAGGAATAACTATCATTACTATTTTGTTGCATATCCTTTCAGAATTTTTTATGCATATGTGCAAATATTACTATGATTTAAAATATATCTATTTCTTTAAACATACCAATTACATATCTATTATTGAACTGTTAGAAAATATCAAAACACATATAGAATAAAATAGATAACACTCATACATTTAATGTGCATCTGTATATATTTTCTCCACTAAAAATAGGATCATGGGCCAGGCGCAGTGGCACATGCCTATAATTCCAGCACTTTGGGAGGCCAAGGCAGGAGGATCACTTGAGGCCAGCCTGGCAACATAGAGAGACCCCATCTCTACAAAATATGTATATAAAAAAATTAGTCAAGCATAGTGGCACATGACTGTAGCGCCAGCAACTCAGAAGGCTGAAGCAGGAGGATTGCTTGAGCCCTGACATTTGACTTCACAGTGAGTGTATTACTCATGCCACTGCACCCCAGCCTGGGCATCAAAGTTAGGCCCTATCCATCCATCTATCTATCCATCTATCTATCCATCTATCTATCTATCTATCTATCTATCTATCTATCTATCTATCTATCTATCTACCTATCTGTCTATCGAGAGAGAGAAAGACAGGAGAGGATCATGATGCACATTCTGCTTTTAAACCTGCTTTTCTCACTTAAAGATATCATCCCACTTCACAAGATATCATCTAGCCCCTATTCCAGTGGTTCTCACCCAAAGCCTATTTTCCTCGGGGGACTTCTGACAGTATTTGGAGACATTTTTCGTTTTTACAACTAGGAACAAAGGTACTACTGGAATCTTGTGGGTAGAGGCCAGGGATGCTGCTAAACATCTTTCAATCACAGGTTAGCCTCCAACACAAAATAAGAAATGTCAGTAGTGCCGAGGTTGAGAAACACTGCTTTCTCCCACAAAGTCTCCCCCTCTTTGCAGATACAAAAGCTGTCAGGATCTCTAAAATCCCAATCCATCCTACAAATACTGCCAATAATCCCTCCTTCTCTCAAACTAAGAACCAGACTTTCCAGGGAGACTGATATTGAAAGCAGCAAAGGCTCCAAAATCTTCTAGCTTGTGTTTATTCTGCTGACTAGTGCCTGGATTCATGGGGGGACCCAACAGATCTGCAACCTCTGAGATGTTCTCCAACGAGAACGTTGCATTGACAAAAAGAGGGGATGCTAAACCATCTCTTTTATTGTTCTCCCTATGACTCCACTAAGGATCCCACCCAGTCTTTACTGTTTGTAACACATTCCATCAATTTTGGAGCCAAGATTAGGTGTGGAGATCCAGCTCCTTGAAGACCATGGCATGTTAGGAAGGTTTGAGGTCCTAGAATGCCTGACGTGGTCCCTGTGCTGTCCTTTCTTGGTGATAACCCTAACGGAAAGTGGTTTTCTTTCAAATATATGCCAATCATATTCCACTTTTGAGACCCACACTCTGCAAAGAATTACCAGTTTATTTTTCATTTTGTCTTATAGATACTAGAATTGAATTGACCTAACTCTTTTTATTAATGCAAGATTGTTTTCTCATTTGAGACTACTTATTTCTCACTGATCATGAGTCCAAGTTTTTATTTAATTCTACTCCTCATCAATTTTAATGGCAGAATAGAATTCTATTATATGAATGAGCTATAATTTAAACAATCTCTTAGTAAATATATAATAGATATTCCATTTTTTACTATTATTATTATAAAAAACATTTTGACAAGTACCCTTGTCCATATATCTTTATGTCATACTTGATTGTTTTTCTAGGCTAAATTTCTAAAGTGGAATTACTGATGTAAAAGGTATGCCTATTTTGAAAGTGCAGTTGTAATAATACATAAACCTGCCAAACTTGTGTGAAAGTTCCTGCTCACATCCTCTCCTACTCTGAGTTTTGTCAATCTTTCAAATCTTTGCAAATATATGAGGTTAAAAAAATATATTTGATTTCCAGTGTGGCTGTGGTTTGCTATCATTTGTATTTTTTTGTGAAATTTTTGTTTTTCCAGAGTTGGTGTTTCATTTTTTTTTTATTTGTAGGACTTCTTTGTCTTTTCTGGAAATAGATCTTGTAAATATTTTTCCTAGATTATTTTTAAACTTTATAATGTGTCTTTCTGTATAGAGGTTAAATTTTTTGTAGCCAGATCCACCAATTTTTTCTTTTATAGTTTCTAGCTTTTGTGTAATGATTACAGTATTTCTACCTCCCCATCCCATTTCTATCTTTTTTTTTTTTAGAGCAGTAAGGATGGGAAGGTATGAGGATTAAAATATGACTTTAAGATCTTGTTTTGTCTTGGTTTGGCTGAGAATGCATTATGTTTTGCCTCATTGATTTTACATGGCCTTTACTTTCCCATCAATGTGTTTAATACTGCACCAACTAACATGTTATCATGTGGTAAGCAAATCTTTCCTCGTAACTGTTCTTTTTCATTGTTTTATACATTGAGTTTTTCCCAAGTACCCTTTATGGGTAGAAAAAAACCCTCATTAATTTCTCTTGAAAGTAAGGTCAAATTTTGATACATTTAGTTGGAAAATTGACATCTTTACAGTATTGAGTTCTCTTAAGAATATGATATGCTTCTATCTAAATATTATAGATGGCCATTAATAAGTCATTATGACTACATACTGTATCTATTGTTTAAGCAGAAAAAGTGAACTGTGGTAGTGAAACACCCTCATATGTGTCGTGTACGCCTCCCCCCCTCCAGGCCTCACTCTCCTCTTTCCATACTCCTGTATCTCCAAGTGCGCTCCGGAACAAAGGACTAGTGCACATTCATTTGCTGCAAGTTCTGCTTTCTGAGCCACCCAGGCTAAGGCAATAAAACCCCAACAGGGAAATGGATAAAGAACTTGAAAGGGCACTTCAAAGAAACTTCAAATTGCTGATAAGCCAATTAGCTACCAATAACTCAGTAATGTATACTAAGCCTCCTACAATATCAAGAGAATGCAACCTAAAACTACTCTCAAATACTATTGTAAAGCCACCAGATGACAAACATCAACAAATGCAACAAATGTGAGAAATAAGGTGGGAACTCTTTCTTATATTGCTGCTAATACTGTAAATTGATACAACCGCTTGAGAAAATAGCATAGCATTACTTAGAAAAGTGAAAAATATCCATATCCCATAACCCTGCAATCCTACCGCTAGATTTACATGTACAAAAGTACATGCATGTGTACGTCACGAGATGCACTCAGAATGTTCACAACTGCGTTATTGGCAGTAGCCAAGTATTGGAAACCATCTATATGCTCATCGACAGTAGAAGGGATAAGCAAATAGTGGTGTGTTCACACAACAGAATACACTACACAACAACGAAAATCAACTGCAACCACATGCAACAATATGAACACATTTCACTGCCATAGTGGTTTCCAAAAGAAAAGACACAAAAGAATACATATGGAAAATTTATATAAAGTTTAAAAATGGGAAAAAGTAAAGAATATTTTAGGCAATTGGGAGAAGACCTGGAGTATATAGATTGCAATACTCTTTACTCTCATTTTGACAATGGTAATGTGTGTGTTCACTTTATTATCATACTTTAAAAGTCACATACACTTTATATTATTTTCTACATTTCACAACTTTTATTGAAAAAATAAAAGTATCCTGCCCACTACAGTTCCTCCTCAAGCATCTCATCAGATGGGAGGCATCTGTTCCATCCACCTTCTTCACACACAGAGACAGGCTTTTCAGTCTCATGTAGAAGAAGAAACAACATGAAACATAATGAATGCATAATTCTTTGGGTAGTGCACGTGTGATTTAAAGAATGGTGATGGGAAACAACCCAAAAGCCTAAAGAAATTATCTCCTCAGCTAATCAATTCTCCAGACTTGGGGCACACAAGATGTTCTGAGCATGATTGCTCCATCTCAGGGAGGAGGTTTTGAGGGCTCTGAACCCAAGTCAATCAGTAGCTGCATCGTTCCACTCCATGAGTTCCTTTAAAAGCCTGAGCAAGATCTCTGGGAGTTCAAAGACCTGCCCCTCGCAAAAGCAACTTCTTTTGTCTGGTTAAATTTATCTGTAGCTTTGGCCACGTACAGTAAATCAAAGTATTTTTTCATATCCAGCATACAAGAATAAAAGCAATACATGTTATCTTAGTTGCAAGCAACAGAAGTTGCCTCTGGTTCATAAAACAGAAAAGCACTTTATGAAAACAATCTTGGCCATCTCACAGAATCACTGGGACAATGGAGAGCTACATCCAAGCTCAGCTTCCAAGAACAATGTCTAAAACATCACAGCAGAACTGGCCTGTGAGGAGAGAAGGACAGCTGCTCCTGCCACTCATCAATGCCATTCCTGGGACAGAAGCTCAGGCTTGTGACCATGGCCACCCCAAACACTGGAGGCCTCTGCTGCCACCCTAGTGGAGTCCATATGGCATTTCCTTTTCAAGTTGCTGACTCCTAAACTAAGGTCCCATACTGGATGTGTTTGACTGGTGGAACCCAGTATGCTGTGGTTATACAGAGCATACTAGCTAGCTACAAGGGAAGCTGAGAATGAATTTTCTGGGTTATACCAATGCATTGGGCAGCCAAAAATAATTAATGATGTCTACTTCAGCTGGTTCATCCATGCTCTTTTGCTTATAAAACTTTCTGTCTGGTATAACTTATGGAATAACAAAAATTCAGTTACTGCCAATTTCTAACTACATGATTGATGATATTTTTAACTCTCCAGAAAAAGCATGAAATCTCACCATCTGTTTTGCTCTTTTGTCCCTTGTGGGCAATAAATTTCACAAAGTCCCCATGATTCAGAGGAGACAGAGGTGGGACCTTTTTCCAGATCTGCATGTACATTTTATATCCATTTTCCATATCTCTTGGAGGGGATTTGGTAACCAGAAATGTCTAGTTCAACCATTTAGGGGAAATGCCTTGGCATACAAGAGCCTTGAGGTGGTGATTGTAAAATCCTAAAGTCTCTAGGTGAGGACAGGTTGAGAATAGGCACAGACTGGATTGGATGCCAAGTGTTATGGCTAGTAGCCATGTGGCTCCCTCACAAGCTGTTGTGTTTTGAAGCTATCTTGAAAGAATTTCTGCCACGTTGGAGAGGGATTTAAGTCTGAAAAGCAGACTGCTTGTTTTCTATTCTGCTTAGTAATTTGATACATTTGCTTTCCACACTAGTACCTTCAGCCTCGAAGGATGCCATCTCTGCACATTTAAAATCTATTTTTACATAGGAATTTAAGATACCTGGTGAGAGCGAGGGGGGAAAGTGGCAGAGGGAAGAGAGGGAAAGCTGCTGGATTTCTTTTTTCTTGCTTAAAACAATTTAAAGCAATTTTTCTCATTTTTTTGGTATCTTATTACTATTTTTGTTATTACTATTTTACCTAAGAAAATAGCTCAGAGGTTATCATCAATCCAAGTTTTTAAATGGTTTTTATAATAGGGCTTCAGGTACATGGGGAAATTTTGATTTTTTTCATGTTTTAACTTTCAAAGCACTTACGGCAAAAGCTTTCAATTTTGTGGGCTCCTTATATTCCATGGTGTCTGATTTCTGCGGATGGCTGGATCAGGGCCAGCCGAAACAGGTGGTTGTGGAGTGGATGCGGCTTCAGATTGCAGACCATGGCACCTCGGACTGATGAGAATGGGGAAGGATGGGATTGAATCAGGGAGAAAAGCGATGGTGTCGGCATTTTGAGAGAATATATGGGACCCTGCTGCTCATTTTCCTAAGAGAATCTCCCTCTCTCCGCCTTTCAGAACATTGGGATGGAATGTCAGTGTTTCTTGGAAGTCATCGGGAAGTGGAGGGTTGTGTTTAAGATATCGGTGTCCTAAAAAATATGTGGAGTCCTTTAGGCTCCAGACAGAAATGAGAAAATGTGTTAAGAGTTTTTCATCCATGCAATAGGAGTTGGGAGCAGGTTGCCGGTCCCAACAGAGGCTTCTGTTCTGTAAATTTTTAAGAGGAGGCAGCTGCCAAATGAACCAATAAAGTGATGAGTGGAACATAAAGAGATTCCAAAAATGTATCCTATAACATTAATATACGGGGATTTAATGTACGCTAAAGTCACCATTCCAGTTCACTAGGCAAGGAGGGAACATTTTAGTTAATTCAGTTAAGCCAACTGCCTTTCCGTGTGGAAGAAATAAAAGTAGACTCTTTTCTAACACCTTATGTAAACAGAAATGGATGGATAATATTTTCAATATAAAACTATAAGAAGAAAATATAGGTGACTATGTACATAATTTAAGGGTAGGTCAGGAATGTCTTCTTAAGTAACACAAATGAAAAAGTTGACTAATGTACATCAAAATGAAAAACTGTATAGCAAAGAGGCCATAAACAAAATTAAAAACAAATGCTAGTCTGGAAGAAATTATTTTCCACCCACGTGGTCAATATCTCTGATGCATTAAAGCTGTAACATATTGATAAGTAAAATACAAAAAGGAGAAAAGGGTATGAAATACAAATAATGACTAAACATGTGAAAATGTGCCCAATCTCACTCTAGTTGAGGAAATTAAAAAAAACCATGAAAGGCAGTTTTTCACAAAGATTTTAAAAAAGCAAGTTTCAGGGTTTTTAAAACTATGTTTATAATATAATCATATTTTT
This sequence comes from Lepilemur ruficaudatus, assembly GCA_963574885.1. Taxonomy (NCBI): domain Eukaryota; kingdom Metazoa; phylum Chordata; class Mammalia; order Primates; family Lepilemuridae; genus Lepilemur; species Lepilemur ruficaudatus. The sequence goes on from CAUYRT010009874.1 coordinate 27,557, forward strand.
TAAGAAAGAAAAGAAAAAACCCTATCTATGCATATATATGTTTTGGGGAATTCACACAAAAATGTTAAATTAATTAACTTAGGGTCAGGGGAAGAAACTGAGACAAAAGAACAAAAGTTTAATTTTCTTTTCGTACATCTTTGTAGTGTTTAACTTGTCGTAATGAAGATTCATGACTTTTATGATTTAAAAAACCAAACAATAAAGCACCGCTTTAAAAATTAAATGGTTTGTTGTTGTAATGGGCAGATTAAGAGTTAAAGTCAATCCCTGAAGTCTGGTTTGGCCCATTAGCTGACTACATCGTGTCATTCATTGAGATAAAGACATTTCCATTTGCATTAAACAAACATTCTCACATAATAAATTCTTGCTTATTTATATAGAGGGTATCAGTTCACAAACTAAGGTTCAGGAAATATTAATTTATTTATGCCAACCAAAACAATTTTGACCCTGAATCCTACCATCACATGAGGCTGTTGGGACAGTCTGTCTCCCTCATGATGGGGCCCTGTCCCCATCCAAGTTTCCTCCAGACACCTGGAAAATGACAGGGCTGCCACAACAGTCAAGAACCCTGGGCTTGGAGATAGAGGATGTGGGTGGAGACGATCTTACACCTTCCAAATGATCGTGGGCATGTTGCTGCACTCTCTGAGCCTCAGTGTCCTCGTCCATAAAATAGGATTATTCATGTCCCACAGAGTTGTCATGGGGTCATGGCCCTTTACCCCAGTCCCTTCTTGATCCTGTGAAAGGACCTGCTCTGAAGCTCATGGTGACCTAGGGCTTGGCTGAATGACACCAACTGCACCGTATGAAGAAAGCCAAGTCTTTGAGAAATAATGATTAAGAGTTAAAAATTAAGAGATTCTGGAGAATTAGGCAGGGGGTGATGAGAGAGAGGATAAGGATGATTTGGAATTCAGATCTCAGAAAATTAAGTCATCAGAAGCCTCAATGGACCTAAGATCTTTTAACACATTGATCAGTGCTTCCTCCAACAGAGCAGTTGCATGGAATTGTTTATTCTTAAAAAAGAAAAACAATTACAAACGAAATTATCTTGATTTTTTTCTTTTTGGCTTGTTACACAGAAATTTTTGTCAAATGACTAAAGACTTCATTTAAAATTTCTTGGATAGCTCTTTAGAGAGATGTTTATCATCTAGATCTTTCTCCCAAAGTCTAAGAAAACAAGGAAATGATTTATAAAATGTTCAATGAATGTCTGTAATATCTGTGGTTGGGTTTACAGCCACAATTCAGTACCATTTCTCTGAGCAGGGCCCCCTGTACTGGAACAGGATTAGGGCAGGGCCTTGTCTACTGTGTAGAGGCAACAGCAAGGAAGGGTTAAATGCTGTTTAGGAAACAGGAGCCCTGATTTTATCCTAAATTGGTCATTCATTAAACTGTGGACATTGGACCAGTGACTCTCCCTGGGTCTTTGTTTCCCCTAATGGCAAATAAGGCAATTCTACAATCTGGGATTTAGATAATTATTTTCTGCTTTAACATGATAATAGAAGGTGCCTGATAGTGGCCTTTGCTTTTAAATTGATTGTCTAGACTTTGTTTCACTTTGTGTTTCTGGGGTAGCTTGTAATTTCTACATATCATAGTCCAACTTTCATATGGCTGGAATGTAATTATAAATTGTATGTGTCAGAAAATTATTTAATTTGAATCTCAAATTAAACCAATTATACTAATAATTGACATTTACCGTTATTTTATTAGTAATAACGAATAATGAGAATAGCTAAGACAGGCTCTGAGTTACACAGAATTTCTAACTGACAAACGGTAACTTCCCTCCAAACTCCCTCACCCACTGTGACCTGCCAGTGCAGGGGTCAGCAAACCATGCCCCATGGGCCAAATCCAACATGTCACCCATTTTTTTAAATAAAGTTGTATTGGAACAGACACACTCATTTCTTCACCTGATCTATATCTGCTTTCTTGCTGTGACAGCACACTTGAGTAATTGCAACGGAGACTATATGGTCCACAAAGCCTAAAATAGATACTATCCCCCTTTTATGGGGAAAAAGTGGGCCAAGCCCTGCACCATTGTATCCCTCACTTTAGTCGGAAGGCCTTGCTCTATCGGAGAAAGCCTGTTCCCCTTGGGTTGACATTTAGGGCCTCACTTGCTTAACCAAGTGACTTTTCATTTGTCTCTTTGTTGAAGCCTCTACTCCAACCAAGCTACCCCAGTCTCTTTTCTACTTCTTGATGGTGAGATATGCAACCCATTCAACATACAGTTCACACAGTGGTCTTGATTACTATATGGCAGTTTCCTGTCTCCTTGCCTCTCAAAGCATGGTTCACGAAACCCCAGCATCGACATACTTGTCAACTTACTAGAATTGCAGAATCTCGGGCCCCAACACAGATCAATTGAATCAGAATCTATTTTAACAAGATGCTCAGATAACTTTGAAGTGCTGCACTAGAGCAGTGCTGTCTGATAGAACTTTCTGTGATGATGGAAATGTTCTCTACTTAAAATGCCCAACAGGACAGCCATTAGCCATGTGTAACTATTGAGCACTTAACATGTGACTAGTGAAACTGAGGAACTATTTCTTAATTTAGTTTTAATTATTTCTTAATTTAGTTTTAATTTAAGGAGTCACATTTGGCTAGTGGCTACCACACTGAAGAATGCAGTTCTAGGCTGTGCCCTCAGGAAAGGATCCCAGGTAGGATGCTTGTAGCTGACTCCCAGAAACCACCAAAGTCACCTGGAGCATTCCAACATTGGCCTGAGCCCTGACGAGGACCTGCCTTATGAAACATCCAGCAAGGTCTATGGGAATTGTGTGCTATGTCTAGAGTAATAAATGTGTCCCCAAGGGACATTACAAGGACGTTGACTGTACATAGGAACTCAAGTGCCAAATCCTCCCAAAGCATCTGTTGGTCCAAGGTAGTATTTGAGACACAGGGAGGACCATATCTAAGGAGTTACCCCAGGGCAGTGGTGGGGAGAGGCAACACCTCCATCAAGCTGGCACATCCAACAAAGGGAGCCAGTCCACAGGCAAAGTCTTGCAGATACAGACCCAGGCCTGACTGTCCCTCTACTCTAACCACATAAGCTTATGGGCCAGAGGGTTCCAAGCACAAGGACCCTTAGAGGGCATCTTGTGCAATTTTTTAAATAAATGGTTGGTGTTACTGAGGTCCTCAGAGAGTAAAGAATATACACAATAGTATGCTCGGAGTCAGTCAAATGAGGTTTGAATCTGGAACATCTTTTTGTAATTTCATGGATGCAGCATTTTAATCTCAAAACAGAGCAGGCAAAGATCCTACTGTCTAGTCTGGCTTAGAGTTGACATCTCTCTGAGACTGGGACCCCTACTCCCACTCTATCCCCCATGCTCAGTGCCCCACACTCTATGCTCATGGTCTGAGAGCTGTTACTGGAGAAAGCTGAGGTGCCTACTGTCACCTTCCACACCTCAGACTCAGTTTCCTAGAAGGGCCCTGCCTGTCATAGGCCCAATGTATTAGCTTCCTAGAGCTGCCATCACTAATTGCCACAAACTTGCTGGCTTAAAATAACAGATATGTATTTTCTCACAGGGCTGGAGGCCAGAAGTCTGAAATCCAAGTGTCTGTAGGGCTACGATCCCTTCAAAGCCTCTAGGGGTGAACTTTCCCTACTTCTTTCAACTTCTAGGGGCTGCTGGCGTTCCTCGGCCTGTGGCAGCATAACTCCAATCTCTGCCTCATCCTCACGTGGTCGGTCTTCTTCCCTGTGTCTCTTTGTATCTTATCCTTTCCTATCTCTTAAAGGACCTCTATGATCACTGGATTTAGGGGCCACCGTCATCCAGGATGATCTCATCTTTAGATCCTTACCCATTATATCTGCCAAGGCCCTAGTTCCAGATAAGATCAGTTCACAGGTATTAGAGTCAGGACTTAGATATGTGTTACTGGGGCCAGTATTCAACTCACTCCACCCAGAGTCCAGGCTCCTTTCCAGAAAGCCTCACTGCCTTCTTTTCTGTGGGTTTCAGCCCCTTTCTCTCCTGGTTTTGTCCTGCCTGTCCCTCAAACACACTGCAGGGGCCCCACAAAGCTTGCTTTCTAGGTCAAGGAAGGGGGAGCCAGCTGAAAAAACCCTTTGAATGACAATGTTTCACAGTAGCTGAGTAACCCCGAGGCATGGAAATCTTTGGGGTACTGCCCCTTTTCACCTGGCCCTGCCTCCCAGATTTTTCCTTCCATGGCATGATGACATATAGAAAGGCCACCCTCTTCCATTGCCCCAGCAGCTTGGTGCCAGTCCTACCGTCTTCGTGCAGGAGAATGCCTAAGGAATGCCCCATATTCACCAATATATTAGTTGCTCTCCCACCCACATTCCCTCCACTGAGATTGAATTCCCAGGTCTTGGAGGGGGTAGGTCCAGGTGCCAGGTGTGTAACTTGTGAATGGGCCACACTTAGACAGACACATGACCTGGGGAAATATCTATAGTCTAAGTTAAGCCAATCAGACTCCTTTCAAGAAGATATGCAGGAAGAAGCCTAGAGACTGAGCAGGTTGAGCAGACACAGGCACTGCAGCCAGCTGTGAGGGTGCACACTCTGCATTAGTGGCCCTGTTGGGCTGACAGACACATTAGGCTGTGTGCAGGCACAGCAAGCCTGGATGGAGCAGTGCAGATGTGCAGAGAGCTGTAGACACAAGAGGCCACTTGGTCTGAGAACACAAGAGCAAGAGAGAAAGACGGAAGAGATGCCCAACAACTTCCTACTGTCCTCAAGTCCTGGCTATACTTCTCACACTTTATTTCTGAAGGTGTCCATTATTTTTCCTTAAACCCCCTTTAACTCAAGACTGAGTGAGTTTCTATTCTTTGAAACCAATGAACCAAAACTGTTTCTGGTTTATAATCAGTTACCCTGTGAAGACCAACCCAATGGGAAAGTGTCTGACAAGAAACAGGCATTTAATACTTTGCTATTGATAGACTAAACAAACAACAAAAAAGAATATGACCCTAGTGAGCAAACTGTTCTGGGGCCAGACTTTTTTCCATTGTAATTTAACAAGTTGGCATCGTGATTTGTAAATTGATTGCTTGTAAGTTCTGTCAATACAAATTATTCCTCCCCCTCAACAACCTGATCATTTGTGGATGAGTTAATAAAGTCATGTTTCTGAATCCCAAATTTGAGGTGACAGCCACAACAATCACAAGGACTCGATTAAGCATCTTGGCGGCCCTACGCATTCTTACTACATCTGCTGCTGGCGGCACTGCCAAAGAGAGCAAATGAAAATGGGAGGAGGGGAAGGCAAGTAGTACTTGATCTTAGATAAAACTGACCTACCTAAAGCTCTTTAGATTTGTAATTTGGTTAATTACATGTGTTTTGAGGATGCAGTAGGGATGAGATGCCCATGATAATATTTTGTCTATTCAACAATATCCTCTTCTCATCCTCTGATAGATAAATGATAGTAACAATAGATACGTAACAGTTAATAGCGTCCATTGTTTATGAAAGAGATTAAATGTCAGAGAAAATGACTCGAAAATTTTGTTTTCTATAATGTTAAAATGAGTGTGGAATATAACCCTTTGAAATGTCATCTTTTCGTGCCCTATTTTCAAAGTTCACATGTTGGGTAGGGGAGCTGGGCGGGGCTTGATACTTCCGTGCCAGCTTTTTCAATGTGACAATTATGTAACCAGGTAAGATTCATTAAGCTCTCTATTTTGGCAAACCTGTAAAACTTCAGTGAATTTGCTATGACTTTTTTTCACTCCAAAGCTTAAATAAATCTTCTATTTTTAGTCTAACTGCTATAATTGAATTTTCTCTTCCTTTTCTCTCTCAATAGCTACATGTATCTTTCTACAGAAATTCCCTAGTCTCACCAGAAGTCTTAAAAAATATGACTTGATGGGAAAATCACAGACTTAAAAAATCAGAAAGACATGGGTTCAAATCTTAGCCTTAAACTGAGTGTCAGTTTCTTGATATGCAAAATTATAATGGCAAAGCCTATTTATTAATGCTATTAAGAGGACCGAATATAATGGCACTTATCTGTGTTTTTCAACCTTGGGCTTCCACTGCAATTACCTGGTAACCTTTTAAAAAATGGGAATGTCTAGGTGCTATTCTAGTTCAATTGGCTCAGATTCTGCAGGAGTGGCAACTTGGCACCAATGTATTTTTTAAACGTATTAGGATGTACAACCTCAAAGCCCCAGCACAGAGCAAGAGTAAGTGCCAGTCTTTAAACCCACTGTTAACCTAAGATTTTTCAGGAGGAGAAAAAGTGTGTGTGTGTGTTTGTGCTATTGTTACTTAATCAGCTAATCTATAATCTACCAGGGCCTAGCAACCAATGAAGTTGTGAGTAGCTAATGCCATCCACATGTTCTGCTACCAGAATCATATTAAGTAGTAATTTCAATCCACTCTGAATATAATTAATAATGTAATTTCTAATTGTTCCAGTTTAATTCCCCTAAAATTACATCAGGAAACTGGGACTTGATGATGTATTCCTGATCAAAGAACAATAGATAGGATTAAACCTCTATGGATACTTTCCTCTCATGGAGGTCATGCGGCATATTCCTTTGCTAAATATCGGATCTTCTTAACACACCATGGTGGCCAATTTAAAATCTCAAGCAGTTTGAGCATAGGTAGATTTCTAATTCTGTGGATTATGCTACAAATAGTTGGAGCCTCCATGTTAGACATAAAAGTTCGATGCTATTTTCATATTATAAATCAACAGATAAACTTATCATGGACTGGAGGCAGGTTATCCATGGGTTTTCAGCGCAGTAACTCAGAGACAAAACGTCAGCCTGAGTTTGTGGTTTCTCTGAACCTTAGGAACCTCTAGTTCAGTAAGTTGCCCCTAGTAAATAAATTACACAAAAGGAACCAAATTGTGAGTTTTGATGAAGATGCTCTTCCTCTAATTATAGAAATTAAAATTGAATCACTGTTAGAACCTACCACAAATTTAGAATATCAGGTTTTAAAGGCTTTTATCTGTCCGTGTCTCTCCCCCTCCCCTCCCTATTTTGCCAAGTTGATAGCTCTTTCTTTTTAACACCCTTGGGGAAAAAACAAAAGCACAGTTTCTGTCTTCAGGAATATTGAGTTTCTGCATATGCTTTTGCAGAGGCCTGGTTCCAACAGCAAAGGCATAAAGCCCACCCATGTCCTGCATACCAGATGTGATTCACAAAATACCATTTTCTTGAATCTTGAAATTTTTTAAATGAAATGCAAAAGCTAAAATGAAGTTATTGCTAGCAGTAACAGTTAATCAGTATATATAAATATAGAATCCTTTAATTCAAGTGAAGAAACACTCAGTGTCATAAACCAATTTATTCTCACCACTCAAGGGAAATAAAATGCCAGAGTTTGAATTCCCTAAAACAAATAATTTTATAATTTCAGTTGCTAGGATAAGACTGTGTTTATACAGTCTTTCATTATCGCAAAGCACTTTGCAAATTATTTTACAGCTTTTTTAGTGAACGGATTTGATTAAAAACTCACTGTAATGATAAACACTCCATATTATTCTTGCATTTATTTACTGAAGGTGTTACCAGCAAATTACCTAATCGAAATCCTTGTTTCTCTATAAACATTGCCCATGCCTTGACCTTTGTCCCAGTGATCATAAAACAATTCCACTCTCATGAGTAGTATATTAATTGTGACAGAAGGAAAGGAAGGGAAAAAAGAAGAAAGAAAAAATGCTGAATTTTCTCAGTAACTTCTTTCAGCCAAAACTTGCGGACTCCTCCCTAACCTTGGAGTCTATTCAATGGACTTTAAAAAATATTTTTAATTTTATCATCCAGCCCAAAATGTTAAACTTCTTTTCAAAACCATCGTTCTCCCTTACATCTTTATCCATGTAATTTTTTTCCCTTTAAGCCGGTACCTGATATCATCTCTCAATGTTTTATACTATCTCCATCTTACAGTTATGACTTTGGCTGCCATTTTCCTGATTTTATTCAACATCTTCCATTTCTAAGATCTTTTAGCTCCATTATTTAACTATCAACAAGAGAGGTTATTAATGGATAATCAAACGTGGAGTAAAGGGAGTCAAGTTGACAATGGCCTGTTAGCGTTAGTGATGAGTTTCTGAGTTCACGTGGCCAAATTCTTGATATTAAAATATTTAATCCCACAAGAGCTTGCAGCTATTTTCTAAGACATAGACCAACATTTATCTAACTAAAGGGTAAACATCACAATATTTTAAACATAGCAACTTTTTTTAAATGTATTGCATGTTTACAAAGTCAGGCCATAGGCCAAGGGGGTGAGGAAACAGTGGTGAGTAAGAAAGACCCAGAGACTACTCTTGTGCCCCTAACAACTACATGTAGGAGACAGCCTTTAATAAATAATGACAAGTCATTTTTTAACTCTACAGTTGTGGGGAATGCTGTGAAAGAGACAGGGTGCTGTAAGAGTGCATGACGGGAGGGCTGGAGGGCATGGCCTTCTCTGGGAAACATGGAAATTTGCTCTAAACTGACATTTTGGCCGAGTCCTGAAGAATCCATAGGTGTTGGCCAGGTAGGAGGGGGAAGGGAAGTGTTCCAATTCAGGCAATAGCTTGCTCCAAGATCCTGAAGCTGAATGGAGCTTAGTAAATGAGAGAAAACAAATGTGGCTTGAGTAAAGGAATCAAGGTAAAGAAAATTCAAAGATGAGGCAAACTAGAGAGACAGGCAGGGGTCAAAGCTGGTAGGCCCTACGTGGGCAGCCTGTGAGGGGTGTTAATCAGAGAAATGACGTGATAATATTTTCATTTTAAGAGCACTCTCATTGCACTGGGGAGAATGGACTGGAGGAATGAAGACAGGACTAGAAAGGAGGAGGCCAGTTAGGATGCTGTTAGCCCAGGAGGGAGATGATGATGGAATGGGACCAGAATGGCAGCTGTGGAAACAGAGAGAAGTGGAAGGATCTGGGATATATTTAGGAAATGCAATCCCAAGAAGCAGATGTTTGATTCTACTGATTTTACTTCCTAAATGTATCCCAATTCTGTGTTATATATAAACTCTAAATCTTTTCATTAATGCATGTGTGTGTGTGTGTTAGATTATGGAATCAATCAGGTAATTATTTCACTTTTCTCTAAGCCATGGCCACCAGCTCCAATATCAGCTTGGGACTTCCATATTAAGAAGCCTATTAGTCACTAGAGAACTCTGATCAATAGATGGTTACACACTGGATAGGCAATTGCACCCAACACCATCATTAACCTGGAAAAAATAACTTGCAGTGTGTACTCTATTAACCATGGTGGCATTACATTATAGAAAGGACAACCAGTATACAAAAATACAAATATTCTTATCTAATGGTTGGAAATGAAGTACTCTATTTTATCAAATATGGATTATCAGCTTTCCAAAAATGAGTAAATGACAAAATTTTGAAACTTAAGTGTTTCTGGGACTTAGGAGAACATACTTTCAACCTCTGTGAACATCATTTGTGGCATCTATAACATGGGGATAATATGACCTATTAACACAGAAACCTTCTGTTACTTAAATGAGATAATACATTACAATAGAAATTCTTTTAAAGCTTCTACCATATAGTGGATATATTAATAATAGAAATGGTAGCTAAGACTTTTATCCTGAGAATCATTTTTGTGAATATTATCATATAATAATTTTTCAAGCTGGCTAAGAGTTTAGGTTGACTATGTTGAATAACCCAGCCTTTACTAATGTGTTTTTAACAGACTATGGTATTTGGGAATGATTAACTTTGGAAAGTTAGAAACCTGTCTATTTAAAGCCAAGTTTGTGGTACATTATCATAAGTTCTGATATACACCCACACCCTTGTAAAGAATCCTTGGAATTCTGATTTCCATCCTTGCAATTTCAGGCAATGTCAAAAATTACCAAACATTACCAACTTATAGAGCTTGTGTAATGCTAAAAATTTTTCCAATAGAAATTATGCTACTGAACATGTTCTCCTTAAAAGATATAACAGGTCTGAACAAAGAAGATTTTCAGAACTGCTTACTATATCTAATGAAAAGTTTTAAATAAAACATACCAGTTTTAAATAAAAAAATAAATTTTTGAAATAGGAAAATGCAAAAAGATTTATAGATATTCTTTAAAACAAGCTTCCATTGTATCATTTCTTCATGCTTTATTGTGAAATAACTGTTTCCACACCTTTGAATATAGGTAATAAATACATATTATAGAATATATAACAATATTTTAAAAAGAGACAGAGAGAAAGTAAAAGTAAAGTGATTTTAACTAGAATACATAAAATTTTTATAAAATCATTGGCTAGATGAGGATTACTCAATAAAATAAACTCATTTTGAATATACCCTATTTCCCTGAAACAATAAATTCTGGAGGCTCCCTGTCATGCTTTGCAAACACTCCCTTACTCTCTACCCTGACCACCCAATCACTGGCTGCTCAAGCCTGTTTTCTCCCAATTGATCCAGACATCACTTCTAGTTCCTCATGGGCATCAAATCCCATGTCCTATTCTCCTGTGATTCTGGCTGGGGAGACAGTAGGGGGCAATGAGTTATCAATCAGGTAAATGTGTTCTTTAAGATGTATCAGCCAACTAATACATGACCTCCTCGTAGGTGGCATCATGCATGATTTTATTCTTTTTTATGGCTAAATAGTATTACACACACACACACACACACACACACACACACACACACACACACCACATTTTCTTTATCCAATAATTCATTGATGGACACTTAGGTTGATTCCATATGTTTGCTCTTGTGAATAGTGCTGTGATAAATGTACAAGTGTAGGTA
>CAUYRT010009877.1:0-16560 GCA_963574885.1 Lepilemur ruficaudatus
ACTTTAGAGATAAGTGGAGTGAAAATTATGAAAGACCGTTTTGTGCAACCTGAGGAGTTTAAACTTGATCTTGAAGGGTATGGGGCAGCCTTTGAAGGATTTTCAGCAGGGAAGCACCATCATCAGGTGTAAATTTTAGAGCCATTTTTGTCTTAGTCTAGGGGATGCACTGGATATGGATTCAGAGTTACATTAGCAGCTCTTGCATTAATGTTGGGCAAGAGGCCCAAGGCAGTTTTAGAGCGAATAGAGTTGTGGGTGGTTCCAAAGAGAGTGAATCTGAAGGACTTGGTCAGTATGGTATGGGGGGCGAGTGAAACAGAAGTCTGGGGGAACTGGGTTTCTGGCTGGGGTTGGTGGGGGATGCTCTTCACTGAGAGGGCAGCAGGGTGAGGTGGGAAGGCTGTGGGTGCTGATGCTCAGGGGACTTCTTGGTGGATCAGGCCAGAGGCTGGATACCTGGGAGCGATGCCGGGACTGGGATGGAGCTGTGGGAACCATCAGCTCATGTAGGTTTGTTGAATGTGTTTGGATGACCCTAGCATTGCAACAGGGTATGAAGAAGCAGTCTAGGATGGCTCTCGGGCACAGCAACATTTCAGGGACCAGAGAAGGAAGAAAAGCTTGCCATCCTCAAAAGAATAGTGACATTTAGCACTCCAACCAAATGAAAGATGTTCAAGATTGAAAAAAAATATTTGGAGTCTTGATGCTGCAGTGATTTTAAGTATGCATTTAGAATGCATTGCTGTATTCTTAGAAGATGTTTTTTTTTCCAGCATGGTTTGAGAATTTGTATTCAACAAAGTCTCTCCTAGATAATAGTTAGACTTAAGGAGTAATAATAATGGTAGCGTCCGAGAATTCCAACCCATTGAGATGAGGAAAATAGATTCTTTACCACAATTTGTCATTATGATGTCTGTTCCTTTTACACATATTATGAAGTGCCTATTCCGAGGAAGTACTGTGAAATCAATAGGTCACTCTGCCTTTTACTGAAAAACTACACTGTTAGAGTATTTGCTACTGGGTTTTCAATTAATATATTTTTTTAGCATTTCTTAATTACTTAATGCCAATTAATGTGCCATGCACTTAAGTCATATAAAACAGTCTAAACTGCACTACAGGAGCTTAGCATCTGTGGGAAGACTTCAGTGCTTTGGGTTGGCAAACATTTTTCTTTCTATGTAATAATACTTCATACTCATATAGCACACTTAATGAAAATTTTCCCGTTGCTTTCACCAGTATTTTATAATCTGACCCACCTAACAAACAGCCGAAATAGGTTGGACAGGAATTACTTCCATTTTCCAGATGTGGAAACTGAGGTTCAGCAAATAAATTCATAATTTAGGAAGTAAGTGAGCCAGAATTTACCCCTAGTCTTGTGACTATAAATTCAGTGTTCTTTCCACGAAATGGGACATGCTGCTCAAAGTCTCTATGGTAATACCTGGACAATAGCCAACAAATGGGGGAAAAAAAACCCTGATTTTTTTCCCCAGAACTATTTGTCCTTACTACCACCATTGATTAATACTATGTTGAATAGTCAGGGGGAATGTGGCATTGTAGTAACTGGATTTTACAGTTTTAGTTGAGAAATCTTTTTTTTTTTAAATCACAAATTGTAGAAAATTGAAAAATGTGTTTCCTTGCCTTTTCATTTTTGTTTACTCGCTATGAAGGCCCACGATTTCCGTAACAGGTGCGTGTCTTCGGTTGTTAATGTGGAATATAGAGCTCTTGGAAATAGTTAATTTCCCTTTTTGGTATATCCAAGAACTTCTGCCTTTCGATGGAAAAATGGAACTGCCAGCGCCCTCTGAGGGAGTGTGGCTTACGTGTGGGACCCTTCACCATTGTCTGGCTGAAAGGGGCCAGGGTGGCCTGGACTGCTGCTGTCAGCATCCCACCGGCTCAGAATGAAGGCAAGGCCAAGAAGTAGATCTCTCTGGGTGGGATGTACTTTATCCCTGACCCAATCCCACTGTATGTAATTAGGGGATATTAAAGATACTTTGCTTTAAAAATTGTTTTTATAGTTCCTCTTATAACTTAGAATGTACTTTAAAGAAATAATTGTCAAAATGTTTAGAGTATTAATATATTATTATATTGTTTTCATTCTGTTTTTGTGTCTTCTAAATGATTTTTAAAAAGTACGTAATGAACAAATTTTAAAATAAGACTTTTTGGAACATTAACTCGCAATACCTATCTACTGAGAACAAGCAGTGAGACAGAAGTCTTAAATGCAGGAACAAAGTGTATGTTGTCCTAGAAGATGAAATTTGATAGGTGGCAAAAGTTATTTTCGCGCAATGTAGACTATTTTTCTGATTTTTCAAAAGTCATCTGTACTGAAAATTCTCCTTTTATTATCTGTATAACAAAGTGTAGATGCTTTGTCTAGAAAATCCCATAATCTTCCTTACTCTTCTGCTCTAGAGCCTTTGCAGCCTGCCTCTCAGATGTGCCCAGAAAAAGCCAGCAAGAGAGGCCTAAATTTCAGCCTTGAAGCCCCAATCTTAACAAAAAGTTAAAATATTTCAAATGAAATTCAGTTAGCAAATTTATGATCACTGAATAAGATATACTTTAAAATTTATCATGCCAAACCTAATACTTTTTTGCTGTACATTTTCATATTTTTAAACTGAACCTATTTAGTTAAGAGCACTTTTTGAAAGGTGTTGTTTTAAATTTTACCCTATATTTCCTCCTCTTATTATCTTTACAAAGGAACAAAATTATAATATCTACTGTATATCTTTTTTTTACATCTCTAACTTTTAAAAAAGATGAAACGATTTATAATATGTGGGAAATGTATTTTAAAAATAGAAAAGTATTGTGTAAAAGAAGGTGTTCATCTTTCTGTTAATAAGTCGTTGCCACTTATTCTCACGAGGCTGGGTTGTATGCACAAAGTTAATTTCAACTCTCATTGCTTACCTTTCACAGGACCTTTGCTACCCTTTCTTATCTGTGTTCTAGGAGGTGATTTACCAGGCAGGGCCCATAATTTTAATTTATAGACATGAAGCAAGTAAGAAATGACTGCTTTTAAAATTTGAGGAAAGGTGAATCTATTTTTCATGATTAAAAATTAAAAATCAGTTTCAGAGTATACTCCATTGCCTTCAAATAACCTGTAAAACTATTGAAAAGTGTGTCCAGCTCAGTATTGCATTATTTAAGAAATTCCATTTGTGGCAGAAATGTTTTCTAGACTTGCCTGTGGTGCCTGATTCATGAACTTTACTTCTTGTTTCTTAAAGGATTGCAACCACGTTTCAGTTTTGTTCTAGGGCAGTCATTTTCTCAGCTCTTTGTAGTCTGGAGTCTGGCGAGTCCGGCTGGCGATTCTGAAGCAGATTTCTATTTATGATGCCGTTACAGGAATTTGTGAGCGTCTGGGTTCGAGATCCTAGGATTCAGAAGGAGGACTTTTGGCATTCTTATATTGACTATGAGATATGTATTCATGTAAGTATACAGTAAGTCATTAATAGAAATCGTAATTTTTACGTAGCATACTTTTTTGTTTTTGAGACAGAGTCTCACTCTTTTGCCCGGGCTGGTAGCATACATTTTAAGGGATACTGTTATATATTTAAAATCGAAATTTGTGAAAGTTTTCCTAATTCAAAGAACTGAATTGGAATTATTACAACTGATGCTTATATCTTAAATGAAGTAGTAAGATGGTTCCTAAAGTTGAAAAAATACTTGTTTGAATTCCTTATTGTATCCTTATTAATATTCATATTAATGCTTATTACATCACATACGAAGATGTGAATAGATCCAAAATTTGTGGTTAAAGAATATTTATAGCTCATTAATGGTATTTCTTTGTGATCTGCTATAGTGTATTTCTAGATAATATAATGTCTAAAAAATAAATTTTGAGAGAATATAGCGTTCTCTGGAAAAGTGATGTGTAGTGTTTTATACTTAGAATCAGAAAGCAGGAAATGAATATGTGCAGTTAATTTGTCTACATTGTGAATAATTAAGGTGATTAGTAAACAACTAGAAGTGATGTAACTTGCTTGGATACTACTGTATCAAAATCACTTGAACAATGTGTATGTAGTGTGTGGCCCTTTATCATCATCTTGAACAAAGACCTGCAAACAGTTTCTGTAAAGGTAGTAAATATCTTCAGCTTTGTGGGCCATGCAGTCTCTGTCAAAACTACTCACTTTTGCTGTTATAGGTGGAAAGCAGCCATAGAGAATGGATAAATGAATGAGCATGATTGTGTTCCAATAAAACTTTATTTGCAAAGACCGGTGGCAGACCAGATTTGGCCCTGAGGATAGTTTATTGGCTCATGGACTCATGGTCTTGAAGATAGTCACTTTTTGCATCTAAATCAGATGCAAACCAACTGCAAACTAAATGAGTTCAAATTTGGGAGCATAGAAACTGGCTCAGATTATATCTGTGACTTCATACCACAGGTGATTGAAGTAAAATTTAGCCGTAAATTAATCTTCTCATTGTAAATAGCTAAATTAGTATATTAAACTCTCAAGTACTAGCCATAAACCTTTTTTTCCTTATTCTGCCTTCTCTTTTTTCCCCCGAGGTTCTCCAACTTAGGAAATAAACAAAGTAAAAGCTTAGAACTGCTCTTTTGATTGTGCTAGAGGCCATTGCCAGGATATGCCCTGTATTTGGGTTTGTTTTGGTTTTACTCATACACTCACACCAGAGTTGCATTCTGTGTGGGAAATTATGGGCTTATAAGAATAAGCACTCGAAGTAACATGAAGTTCTTCAGTTGCCTTTTAACTTTCTCTTAAAAAAATTTGCGAGTCCTTATCACATTCTTTATGATAGGCATAAATTTAATTCTCAGGAGTTAATGAAAGTGTAGATTCTTCTTTGCTGTATAAATAGCATGACGTGAATTCAGAAATCTCCATCTGGAGCCAGAAACGATGGCTTCCACAAATATTATTTGATTGTGTTTGGCACTTCTCTGAAATGCTAATAAATTGACAATGGATAAATCTTTTTGGCTTAGTGGGTAGCAGAAACAAGCAAATAGATTTAGAAGAATTTAATCAGTCAGTGATCTCAGTATAGTCTAATCCTGAAGAGGCTTCCGTCTGCTGTGCAATTAAAAGTGGATGGTGGATATTACTCAATTTTAAGAAATGACAGTGGGTTGGAACCTCTTGTGTTGTCCTGGATTAAGCTTGAGACTATTATTCGAAGTGAGGTGACACAGGACCCGAGGAATGGGTTCCACTTGTACTCCAGTGATCTTTTAATTTCTATTTCACATAAGTCATATTATATCTACCAAATACATTTTCATATTTTGTTTTATTTTTGATTTTTTTTTAGAGATGGGGTCTCCATATGTTTCCCAGGCTAGACTTAAAATCTTAGACTCAAGCAATCATCCTGCCTCAGTCTCCCAAGTAGCTGGGCTACAGTTGTGCACCAACACATGTGGCAAAAATTAATAAAAGGTTAATTACATTTTACAACCACCAAAATTAGAGAATAAGCACACTTTTTCGAATACTATACATAAACATTTCTCACCTTCTCTCTCTCTTCTCACACACACACATACTACATATATACTTTAATTGTGATTACTTACAACAATCTCTCTCTCCCTTGTCAATCATATTTAATGTATTCATGCATACCATTTATCAATACTTAGATATTAACTCATTTTAAATAGTTTTTAAATATAATATCTACTCTAATGAATTCTATATCACAATCATAATGTTGCTGTTGGAATTAATTTTATTATTCATTCATATTTATTAAATTAGTTTTTCTTTCTCTCTCCTACAAATGATGTCTAATTAGACAAATGATGTCTAATTTTCTCAACATAAGGTTGTAGCTCTAATGTAGGGGTGAAGGACATCACTTTATTGGTAAACTTTATGCTTAATTGATAGATACCCCACAATAACAGTAGACACAGTACAAAAGATAGAAATTCTTTATATAACTTTGTTGTGAAAGCCCATGATTTAGAGACTAATACAGTGGAGTTCATTGGGCAACTTACTGTGAAATTTCATGATTTATTATGCAGTTCTTAGGAGCTTATTGAGTGTCCCTATTGTCACACTTCATGATTTACTGAGTAATACAGAAGAGCTTATCACATAACTTGATAGTGGAATTCTGATTTACTGTGAAATAGTTGTTCCAATGTGTTTCTACAATGGGAAGAGTTTATCTAACAGTTCCTAATTATACACAAGCCTCATCAGACACTTCATTTTCAAAGCAAGTAATATCTCTAAGAAAGCTTTGAATACATTTTTTGCAATGGGAAAATTTCTCCTCTCAAAATGAACATTTATCCTGATTTTTGGATATAGCATTTAAGTCTGCAAATTGGCCCTAAGAAAATGAAACGCTGTTTCTACTTTATTTAATAATGTACCACGATGACACATCAATTGATGTGATAAATTAATTTTCCAAAGACTAAATTTCAATTTTTCTAAAAATAATGAAGTCACTATCCTTGAAGGAATTAAAGGTTTCTAATTATTATTTTTTGAACTTTTCATCAAATTGGTTGTTGGTTACCAGGAAAAGAACAGCCCCTGCCAGAGTTGTACAAAAATGGTCAAACTCATTCAAGGTTTAAGGTGGCAAAATGCAGTATATCCCCAGACTCTGTGTTTATAGCTACTATTAAATTGGAACTAACCTATGAGCACAAATATGCATAGAAGGAAGTATAACTCCACGGAAATCTCTCAGCAGGGAGGAGGAAGGAGGAGATGGGTGAAAACTTACCTAACAGGAACAATGAACACTATCTGGGTGATGGCAACACTTATAACCCTGACTCAAGCATTACAAAATAATCCTTGTAACCAAAAACATTTGTACCCCTGTAATACTTTGAAGTAAAAAAAAAAAAACTATTATGAAATACAACTGATTGGGAGATAATTTGAAAAAATTTAGATCCAAAGAATGGCATTATTAAAATCTAATGAAATATCTCTCTCTAAAGTGCAGTCAAGAGTAATTACATAAGATACAGACCCTATTTAATTAACAATTGTGCAGAAACTATAGAAATGTAGTATTTATTAAAATAGTTAATATATAAGGAAAATGAATATATTATAGGAAGGGAGAAAAATTTAATTTGCAATTAAGAAATTGAAGATATGACAGTAGAACCATTATCAGTAAAACTGAAAGTAGTCTCTGTTGAAAAAGGACAAAGATCCTTTGAAATGCATTGTGGAATACACAGCAAACAAAAAACAAGATGTCAGGAGCAGGAATGAAATACATACCAACAACGTATCCTTGATGTCTTGTCAATCACTAATGGATTTGGATTAGTGCTTATAATTCAATCATAACCACACATCGTATATAGTAGTTATTTCTATAATGACTGTTATCAAATCCACTTAGAAGGCATAGATGATTATTATTCTGCAACTTTACATTTGTACTTACATACCAATTAAGGGAAGCACCCATCCCTCAAATACACACACACACACACACACACACACACACACACACACACTAGCAATACATTTTCACACAAACATTCCCACACAGTCCATCAAATAGAAACATTTAAAATTTGTACTTTGGTATTGAAAATTCACACTCTTAGTCAAGGAATCAAACAGGGTTGGATGGACACTAATTTATTTAACTTCATTTCTCTATACTACATAGAGATGAAAAACCAAGAGAAGCTGATATGCAGAGTCTCTCTATATATACATTTTGTTGCATCTAATTTCAGTCTCATTTCATTCTCTTGTCTTTCATTTATTGTTACAATTACTTCAATTATTGACTAATGTAGGGGTATTTTGAGCAAAGGGTATGTGTGCTATAAAGGCCAAGTATTTTAAACCATCCTAAAATATAATTTCTTTAGAATAGGAGCCTGTCCAGGTCCCACTGAATGACTCATTTTAGAGCATCACATCCAATATGGATTCTGTCAAAGAAAACTCAACAAGACGGAAATCATCTTTTATGTATTATGCACCAACGATCACTCACCCAGTGCCAATTCTAGAAAACTCGGTTTCAATATAGGTTAGCTTGTATTGTATTTCTTTAATAAAGCTTTCAGAAATTGTTTCTTTTATAATTTCAAATTATTGTGAGTATAAAAGTAGGCCCTGTAGTAGTCTGTTTATAATGAAAATGAAGGCTTCGAGGGAATCATAAACTCAATAGCACTCAAGTGGGCTATTGAAAAAATAATGCCATTATTGCTGTAGCAAACATAATCAACTATATAAATACTTTCTTATCTCACTTGAAATATGCACAGTACATTATATCAAGCATTTTACAAGTGCATTATTTTCTCTCACAGTGGAGAAATCACGTAGGAGCTAAAACTTTAAAACCTTTGTTGTGCATGTATTGACAGATTATGCATTATTAGTTGTATATTAGGGAATCATGTTTTCATGAAAAGAAATAAGTGCTCTATTCAGCAAAAATGTTCCCCTCTTCCTCAGACTATGTAAGATGTTTGGCTTCCTGTGGCAGGCTTTTTAGCCAATTTGTTGGAGTCTTTCCAAGGACAGTCAAAATGAAATCAGAGGTTGCGGCATTTTAATATCTCTTTGAACTTAAGCATTGCTGAAGTATAAAGAAATCTGCAAATTTGCCAGCTCTCTTGTGGGCCTTTGTAGAGTGTTGGTAGTTAATTAATTATTCCCTCATAATCAACTTTGCAGTGTAATAGCAACTGTTTATTTTATTAACTTTATCAAATGGTGAATGAAATATTAACCTACATGATGTGCTTTATTCAATTTTAAACTTTTATTAAATTTTAGCAGAAATATGTAGACACAAGTAATAAAAAATTGCATCTGAATATAGATCTTAGGAAAAGAGAGTTTAACCAGTAGAATACTGGTTAAATGGTCCAATACATTTACACTTTTATTACTGTTTCTTTTTGATTCTTATATATGCTACACATCACCTGAATATCAGTAATAGAGTACATAACTCAATCTCCGATCTTGCTGTCGAGGGCCATGTCTGTATTACATAGCAAAATATATATTTTGAGAAAGAACGAGTATGTTTCTAGCATTGAAAGAAGAAATACATTCATCAATAAAACTATGTTTGCTCTTTTGGATCTGACTAATGTAATTCAGTTGCAAAGGGGTGTGCTATCGTATAGTGCCCTCTGCTATACAGACACCAGGCATATTGCCCATAGATAAATGGGTAGATGGATGGCCGTGACCTCTGAACTTAAAGCTGAGTCAGGATAAGAGGAATACCTAGACTACTGAATATATGTCCCTTTCTGACCTGGACTTTTGTATGTGCATGTCTTATATTCCAATGAAAATAGCAGCTTCTAATGGTGTGATATTTTTCTGTTTAATCCATTACTCTATATTTATGATATAGACTCTTTCCTGGAATATAGGAATAAATAAATAGATACATGAGATAGATAATCAATTAAATATTTTTGTGAATATTTATATTATATTTGTATTTATATTATTTGGACTTCACAGTAGCCCTGAAAGTCAAATATTTCTATCCAAATTTTACAAATAAACCAAAACTAAATGTTTTGTTCGATGCTGGTTTCACAATAATTGTCAATACAAGTTAGGGATTATGAAGCCCAGAATTAGTAATGTATGTCTTTTTTATTAAAACACATTTTTAAAAATATTATTTTTATATATTTTTGACTATACTGTAAGTTTGTACATATGCAAATATAGTTTATTTGACCATCTTCAATTCTAGCCCCCTCTATCAACAGAGAAAATCACTTTAATTAGTTTCTATCTGCATAAGCTATGTTTTTAATATTATAGAATATTATAGAAAATGATAGCACATATTTATTTTAACTGAAATTGTTTTATTCCATCACGCAAATATTCCTAAATTCATATTTTCAAATTGTTTTTTTCTTTGTTAAATGTTGCTATTTTAATTGCTGCTACTCTGGAATTCTTTAAGCTGTATTCTTATGCTTGCAATATTATAGTGGCCCTCTAGCATAAATACTGAGAAATGGAGTATTTTATTCTCATATATAGAGAGCATACATTTGATAATTGCTCTTAATGTTGTGAATTTATGGATTCTAAATTTGAAATTACACCTTATAAAATCTTCCATTAAAATTGTATAATATTTATGTATATCCTTTTCAATTGTTTCAATATTTTACATGCATAATATTTGGGATTTGTATGGGGTTTTATGTCATAGAAGAAATACATTTTAGTTTCCCTCTATTAGTTAAGCAATTGCTACAAATCAGTTATGAATTTGTACCTACAATGTACTCACTGTTTGAAATTTTACCATTTCCATATATTGACTCCTACTTTAGTTTTTAACTTTGATTTTAGACATTCTGGTGCTTTTCATTGACTATTTGTAATCTCCACTGAATTGTCTATGCAAGTATTACTAGTCATATAGACATAGTAATGGGAAGGGACACAAATGGACAGCTTTTCTTTATTCAGTTATCATTGTTTATATTTGACACAGTTTACTTTTTTAAATTCCTAACATTCTGAACAAAAAACTCTGATTTCTACATAAATTATTGATCAGACATCAGGAGCAATTCTGTGGTCCTAATACATGCCAGACAAGCGCTAAAGTCCAACATTGTTTAAAAATTATTTTTGATTTTTATTTATTGACTTAGTTTATGGAATTAGTAAAATGAAAGTGCTCATATTGATGAAGTAAAGGGTGTCTTATGACCTTAGTGTAACTGAGACAAAAATGAAATGTGCAAGAGTAATAAAGCTTGATTTTAGTTATGTTACTTTTGTTAAAATTCCAAAATATTCAATAATTATGCAATATGGAAAATAATTTTCTAATTTCTTTTAAAATTAAATATACTTTGTCTTATTTAGGTTTTGGTGATTACTATCCAATTACAAAGAACAAATAGCACTTAAAATTTTTAACATTTACACTTTATAAATTTATTTTTATTTCAGCATATTACAGGGGTACAAATGTTTAGGTTACCTATATTGCCTTTGCCCCACCCCAGTCAGGGCTTCAAGTGTGTCCATCCCCCAGACAGTGAGCACCGCACCCCTTAGGTGTGTATATACCAATCCCTTCTTACACCCTCCCATCTGCCCAACATCTGATTATTGTTATTACTATATGTCCACTTAAGTGTTGATCAGTTAATAGCAATTTGATAGTGAGTACATATGGCACTTGTTTTTCCATTCTTAGGATACTTTACTTAGCAGAATGGGATCCAGCTCTATCCAGGATAATACAAGAGGTGCTAGATCACCATTGTTTTTTGTGGGTGAGTAGAACTTCATGGTATAGATATACCACATTTTATTAATTCACTCATGTACTGATGGGCACTTGGGTTGATTCCACATCTTTGCAATTGTGAATTGTGCTGCTATAAACATTCTAGTGCAGATGTCTTTTTTAAGAATGTCTTTTGTTCCTTGGGTAAACGCCCAGTAATGGGATTGCTGGATCAAATGGTAGTTCTACTTGTAGCTCTTTGGGGTATCTTCATATTACTTTTCACAGAGGTGGTACTAGTTTGCAGTCCCACTAGCAGTGTATGAGTAAATGATTTCACACAGCAAATATACATAAATACATGAGATTGTTTCAAATTACCTCTGTAATTAGAATAATTGTGTTAATTTAAAAAACCTTTTCTTGGATGAGATTATGTGAAAAATACAAATTATGTGTTAATATTCGAGTGTGTGACATGTCTTCATATATAAATTTTGCTTCTTTATCTTATATATAAGTTACACAGTTATCTCATATATTAGTTACACAATTGGATAATTATTATTTAAAGGTAAGTGCTTTCTGTTTCAGTTCCAAATACAGAAATGGCCTATTAAAGAACCATCCAAATAATCTTAATTTACTTTGAGGATTTTTGTGTTATGTGGCCAATAAGAATTGTTTATAAGTATCTCATTACTATTAAGGACATTTTATATTTTGTCTTATTCTTCTAATAAGATAAATTATATTACCAGATTTATTTATAGATTAGTTCACCAGGTGTTGAAAAAGCAAATTATTAATGTGATTAAAATCACCAGCATTCTTTCTTATGAGAAAACACTGTGTATTTTGAGTTTTAATGTTTTCATATCAGCATTTGCTACTAAGCTTTGATAATATCACTTCATTAAATGAGAAAGCTTTCATCTATATTTCTCTTTCTCAAATACAAAAATGGTTTTCTGTGCCATGAAAATTGATAAAAACTTGGTCTAGTACTATCTTGGCGGGTTGCCTACCTTGGATATAATTCTTTGAAAGTTTTTTCAATTTCTTCACCCATTATTAAGTCTGTTTAAGTTTTTCTTTTTTTATAATTAAATTTTGATAATTAATATTCTGGGGAAAACCTCAGTGACATATTCATATAATAGTGATATACAGCTTTGTATTTGGCATTTTATTTTTATGATCATGACATTCCCTTTGTGATTTTATTGCCTTTCTAACTGCTCATTTGTTTAATGTGACTGTATAGAGTTAACAGGAAGAAGCCCAGCAACCTGCTAGAATTCTGTATGGTTTGGCTACATGTTTGGTTTTGTCCACTCCGTACAGCAGAATTTGAATGCTGATGATAGCATGCAACAAAGAAAGATCGGGAAGATTTTTATCTCCTCCCAAGGGAAGAGCTTACCTCCATCGTTTACCTCCCCAAATGAACTTTATCTGTTTGTTTGCTTGTATCCTTTCTACTTCTTTCTGTGACTACAAAACCCTTTCTCAGACTATTATCATTACTGCCCTAATTGTAGATACATCAGCCCTTATGTTATTACTTGACCTTTAATATTCTGCTTTCAAATAGTTGCCATTTATAACATAAGTAGACATTCAGAACAATTGCAACCATGTTGAGAGTTCTGGGTGTGTGTGTATATGTGTGTGTGTGTGTGTGTGTGTGTGTGTGTGTGTGTGTTCTTTTTATATCATTGGCTTGATTTTCTTTTTCTTTTGAGTTTTTGTAATTTTTCATTATATCAGAATGTTTCCAGGAAAAGAAATGTTAAACTCATCAGGTACACAATATTATTGGCTGGATATCTTCTCAGATCTTTATATCTTGGTAAATTTACATTGATCTTTCCAGTCAGCCTATGGAAGTGCACATTTTTTTTCAAGGATATCTGGCTAATTTTAGGTGATTCGGTGTTACACTACTCTTCTATACTTTTTTATCCACTGCAGCTCTTCAGAGCTTTCTGATCAACATCTTACATCTTTATGGGACACTCAAACTCTTCTCATTCCAAAATAAAAATAATCTCATCAACATTGCTGGGTATACTATTTTTTTCTTACTAGTGGTGATAATCAGAGGGTGGAACAATGAGGGAGTTACATTATTCTTCACTGACAATTTTTCCCCTCCTTCCCTCTGCTTGACTCAGTTCTTCCTTCCTCCACCCTCATGTTATAGCTTGATAAGGTTTTTATTTTACACACATGTTGTAAAGTGTCTTGTGCGCATCCTGATATTATGCACAGAAGCAAATGTATGGAGTGTCTGAGATAAGTTATGTTTGATCAATGAATAAACTGATAAATGAAATAAAATAACTTCCGGTCACAATAGAACAGGCATTACATTCAGGCTAAAGATTGAAGGTAATGGCCTAGGATTGTGAGATCACAGAGATAAATATCTAAACAAAACGTTTAATTTGGTTAAACAGAATCGTAATTTGAGTCATACACAAGACCAAAGAGGTCTTTGGTATGTTTGGAGAACAAAGAGAAGGTCGGGGTTTCATTAGAAGGAGAACATTAGTGTTTTGAAAGAAAACCCATTGGCACTAGGGAAGTTTTTAGGAGCTGGCAAACACTGATTAGTGAGTGAAGGCAGTAAGTATTAATAGCCTTAGTGAGGGCAGTTTGTTTTAACAGCTACTTGATAAAACTAGTTTCAAGGTTATAGGAGGTCGTTTTGTCCGATGGCTCGTGATGTAATCCCTGGGCAGGCGCTTTGTGCCCTGAGTGCATTTATTTTGTCCCCTGGTCTCTTGACTCCACTCTATTTGGGTACGAAAAGATAACCACATACTCTTTTTGCTTAAGTTTGTTTTGGCTATAAGCAGGCATCTCTTGTTCCATAGAAAGTGTAGAATTCAGAGGACATAATCAGATGGAAAAACATACATGCTCATGGATCAGTAGAACCAACATTGTGAAAATGTCTATACTAACAAAGCAATCTACAGATTCAACGCAATCCCTATTAAAATGCCAACATAATTTTTGCAGATCTAGAAAAAAATAGTAATTTTTTATCTTCCAAATTTTCTCAAACATATTGGGAATATTCCTAAATTCTCCTTTCATCCATATTTGAAAATATATCAGGGTACAATGCTAAATTATTTGCCTTCAAACTCCCAATATAAAATTTAAGAAATATAAACTAGAAATCACTATATAGTATTTATATAATTACTATATGTTATACAAATGTGATCAGAACAAACATATGTATAGGTAACTTTGAAGGGTGAGAAGGTTGGCTTTTATATATTCATGAATATTCAAACTCTTTATTGGAAACAGGTGACAAGTTTTACTAGGTATATTGAGAATAAGGCATGTAGACAAACAAAAGAAACACTGTCATGTGTATCACACACATGATCAAATCAAGAATGGTCAGTAATATAGCAAAAAAATTTGATCTACAGAAATAAATATGGGCAGCATTTATTTATTTATCTATCAAGCATTCTTTTTTTTTTCCTTCTTGACTTCCTCTTCCATTTTTGTTAATCTTAAATAAAAATGTATGATCTTCTTCCTTAGATGGGGGAAGAAGGTTGTTCAAGGAGCTTGTTTTAACTTTTGTGACTGCTTAGCAAAGTAGGACAAACTAAAGAGATCTGCTGAACAACATTGTACTTATACTTAAAAAATACTGTATTATACACTTAAAAAATTTTTAAGGATACGTATCAGGTTAAATATTATTATCAGAATTAAATAAAATCTTTTAAAAAACCTCAGGGAAGTAATTCTGTTTGTCTAACTGGTGATAAAAGCTTGGATAATCATCTGCAATCTAGGAATGGGATGCATAAAGTGTGTGGCAATAGTTCAAACTTCGTTTTTTAAATATATATCTTAAAAAATATGTAGAGCATTTTTTAGTTGAAGGATTCTAATGGATGCTACATAAATAATGTATTGTCCACTAGTCTGTCTATTTTAGTAATCACTCAAATAAATGATGACAACAGTAACTTCCTTAACATACGCATGTAAGAAATAATGACTGTGAGATGGGAAATTTCAACAATGAAATGGATACACTAGTGAGCAATTAATATAAGGAGGTGAATGAAAAAGCTCCCAGTATTCTGTCTTGGGGGACTTAACTTGGAGGACAGACAGTTAACTATGTTTTGGGCGCACTGCTCTAATAGGAAAACCAGCTGGAGATATCTTGCAGTCATTTGGTCACATACTTGGACTTCGTGAGTATCATTTTGCTTAGAGGTCCTGTTTAATTTTTGTCTGTTTTTCACCAAGGAGAGACTAGATTCCGAGGAGGGAAGAGGGCATAAGCTGGAACTCGAAACAGTAGTTATAGAGGAGCAGAGGGAGATTAATCTTTCATGATTGCTATAATAACACATACAGAGAGATAAATGGAGGAAAAATGGTATCCTAACAATCAGACA
Organism: Lepilemur ruficaudatus; assembly: GCA_963574885.1. Lineage (NCBI taxonomy): Eukaryota > Metazoa > Chordata > Mammalia > Primates > Lepilemuridae > Lepilemur > Lepilemur ruficaudatus. Next base: position 15,783 of record CAUYRT010009877.1, read on the forward strand.
AAAACAAGAAATTTGAGCAGTTTCAAAATCTCAAAAGAGTCTTGTTCATTATAATTAACCTTTAGGAGGTCAATGTTGAAATTGATCCTAGCATCACGTAAGGAGGTGAAAGAAGAAACTAGATTATGGGATGTGATGCAGTGATTGAATGTAAGATAGTGTAGACTAAACACTGTCTGAAGCCTGGAGGGAATTGCAACTAAAGCAATACTCAATTTCTAGAGTGCTTTCCTATTGTACTCTGTTCATAAGAGCTATAATTGTTATGATTTAAACATTAAAAGGTATAAAACTTTTAAAATTTTAAACATTTTTTCATTATTGTTTGGTTTTCATATTAAATTTCTTTATTGTGACTTACAGCACTTACACATGAAGTTCATGAAATTAAAATGGACTGGTCAATAATTTATCATAAATTAAATACCTATGTAACAATAACAAAAGTTACAAAATAGAACCTTGTTGGAACTTCCAAAAATTCCCCTGCAATTACTCTCTATCCTTTTCAAAGATAACCACAACTTTACATTGATCTGCATGAGTGTGTCTCTGTGTGTGTGAGGACCATGCAAGCATGCAGCACTAAACACTGATGTATACACTGCTTGCTTTAAATCTAAGGATGATTAAAATGAAAGATCTCTGTCAACAGCATGAGTTCAATCACTTACAATTTGTCAACACTTGCCAAGTGTAGGTAAATTTTTATAAAGGTATGATGTGTGTTTTAAAAATATATTTAGTGAAGGTTAGTTCTGTATTTACATCATTTCAA
>CAUYRT010009879.1:0-23756 GCA_963574885.1 Lepilemur ruficaudatus
TATATGCTGTAGAATGGAATCCTTTATTACTATGTAATGCATCTCTTTATCACTAATAATTTTCCTTGCTTTGAAATTTGTTTTGTACAAAATTAATACAGCTAATCCAATTTTCTTTCAAAATAAATAAATAAATAAAACTGAAAAAAAAATAAATAAAAACAGTATTTAGGTATACCTTATAAAATCTACTACAGTACAATTAATGATTATTGATATCAAACAATATTTAAACCTTAACTTCCTTACAGGCAGGTAATATTTTCATGATTCCACCACAGCCCCTAAAATTAGTATAATATTTCAAGACAATCAATGAAATCCTAATATTAAATGGGTAAGTTCTTCGGAAATAAAATACAAGGGTAGAAAAATTTTTAAATGGGTATTTGATTTCAAGGGAAAACACAAATTCCACAAACTTATTTTGGTATTCAGTAGTAATGAAGCTTAAAAGTTTTTTCATGTTATTTGGAAATTAAAGAAATATAATTCAGTTGAGTATAGAAATGTAACTGAATACTCACCCTTCTTGTTTGGGCTTTCTGTATGTTGAAAACCAGCCTGTGTTACATGTGTTGTTATGAACTTCTGTTCTATGACACTTACAATATGTGTATGGAGAAGAAATGAAGTTTGCCTTCTAACCTGATTTTCTTCTTGCTTAATGAACACTATCTGTTCTGGAACTGCTCAGTCCATTGGTTGTCTTCCTTACATGTAAAATAAAGTAAAACATTACAAAAAATAAAAACCCATAGTAATAATAGCAACGATTTATTGAGTAGTTCCTATGTGCCACAAACACTTTTATAAAAACCTTGCTTACATTTTGTCCCTTATTCTTCACAGTTCTATCCCCATTTACAGGTGAGGAAACTGAATCACACAAATCTTAAGTAACTTGCTCAGGACCACAGAGCTAAAAAGAGGATCACTAATTTAAATGCAGCCACTGTGTGGCTCTAGAGACCTCACTAGATTGCTAAACTGCTCTGCCTGTGCTGTGTTATGCTCTATTATACTATGCTTTACCACAGTTCTAGCTTCTGTGGCCTAAATCCCTAACCCAAGGTTAAAAAAATTTTTTTAAGGTACAAGTCCAATCAATTTAGAGCTTGATGATAAAATTACATTTTATAGGACAAAGGATAAAGCAGGAGTGGGGAACCTGAGGCCTTAAGGCCACAGGTGGCCTATTGACTGAATCCAAATTTTATAGAACAAATCCTTTTATTTTTATGAATACACTTTTTATTGTCTTTTACATTTTTATTTTTTAAATGAACATATTTAAAATACCAAAGAATAGGCTGCAATGAAATAATTCTCCCAAATTGACTGGCACAATTAGAACATTATTAGCCATAAAGGCTGAACAGACAGCTGCTACGCTCATGATTTAGTTCTAACTTCCCCCATTTGACTGGCACCACTACCGCATGAGGCTAGTTTATGGGAATCAAGTATGACAACCTGTTACCAGCTTTTGACAACGGGGCACTGTGTTTCTGTTTGAAGTGGAATTTGTGAATAGGTGCAAAGCTCAACAGTATTTTTTAATTCTGTCTGCTCAACAGCACATTATGTCAAAGACGACCAAGAGAATGTTGAAGGAAGAAAACAGTTTTTTTAAAATTAGGATTGGGAATTGCAATATTACCTTATTTCTACTAAAGAGAAGATGATTTGCTTGCTTTGTGATACTGCAGTATCAACATTATAGAAATTCAGTGCTCATCAGCATTGTAACATTCACAAGGACCACAAATATTTTAAATTAGAGAGAGAGGCACAAAAGGTTGTATTGCAGAAATTAAAAGATAAAAAACAAAAGCAAACACAATTCTTTCAAGCAGCAATAAAACCTGGAAATAATGCCACTGAAGCAATTTATAAAGTAGCTTATATACTCCGGAAAAAAAGGGAAACCATTCAGTGCTGTAGGAATTGTGAAAGAATGAATTGTCAAAGTTGCAGGATGCTTGGACCCGGATAACTTTTCAAAGTATAAACAACTGCTTCTTTCAAGGAGAACCATAAATGAGCAGCAACATGAATTAGCCTTCAACTTAACAGAACAACTTCATGCAATACTTCAAAAGGAAAATATATATTACTCAATTGCTTTGGATCAATCTGATACTACTGACTTGGCATAGGTTTTATACTTCATTTGAGTCACTAACAGATGATTTTCTTTGCTACAAAGAGTTACCTGCTTCGGGCACTCTTGCAAACAGAACACAGGGAATAGATACCTTCAACAGCTTTCAAGATCAATGTTATGAAGTTGGACTGAATTTGGTAAATTTAGTGAGTGTATGTACAGATGGTGCACCTTCCATGACAGGAAAACATGAAGGGTTTATTGCACAAATAAAAAAAGTATTAACAGATCCAGATGCTCTTATTTCTTTTCATTGTATCTTGCATCAGTAAAATCTCTGTGCTAAAGCTACTATTTTAAGTAACACTTTGCAACAAGTTATTAGTAGTTAGCTATATTCATGCAAATGCAACATGGCATCAGTTTCACAACATACTAAAGTTAAATGGTGAGGTATTCAGTGTGAATTTGTTGTATGATTCTAAAGTGCATTAGCTATTGCAGGGACAGGTGTTAGCCAAAATTTTATCCCTGTGAAAACAGGTAAATTTTATGAAGAACAGAATCAGCAACGTGAATTGCTAAAAGAAGAGTTCTATAGGAATGAAGCATTTCTGTGTGATATCACGTCAAATCAAAACAACTTGAATATTTCTTTGCAAGGTAAAACTAAGACTATATATGATATGTGGCCAAAAATCCAAGCATTTCGAGAAAAGCTATCTTTTTTCAAAACACTTCTTCAAAAGGTAAATTTCAGATGAACACTTTCGCCAGTTAGCAAAGGTCATTGATAAGCAGGATGGTATAGGTGAATCATTTGAAGAATCACAGCTGCTACAGATTAATCGGAGAATCTAATGAAAGGTTCACTGACTTTGAGAATCATTACATCACACTCAAATTAGCATCTCAGCCTCACCTCGCTGATATCACCAAGGCACCTAAAGAACTACAGATGGAATTGAACTCTCAGTAGATGACATTCTAAAGTCATTGATGCTAAGAAAGATCCAACTGAAATATGGACAAATACAGTAAACTACCCACACCTTAGGCAACATGCCCAAATAATGCTTTCTTGCTTATCAACCACTTACTGTTGTGAATCTACATTCTCTTACCTAACCCAAATCAAGATGCCCTTAAGATCACAAATGACTGATACCCATCTAGAGGATCAACTGAAACTGCAGGCCCCACATGCTGCAACCAAATATTCAAATACTTTCCAACAAATTTAAAGTCATTAAAAGGTTAGTTACCTTTAAAATTAACAAATAGTTTTCATTTTTCAAAATTATTAAGTACATAGTTAGATTTTTACAAAATAATGTATATTTTTAAGTATATCTAACTGAAGTTTGTTGAATGTGGCCTTATTTGATTACAGTTATATTAATGTGGCCTTCCAACATAGAAAGGTTCCCCATCCCTGGGATAAAGTAAAATTCATTTCATTTTGAGGTCTGTCTCTTAATTGATTCTTACTGTCATAAAAAAAAAAAAATACTGCTGGATGAACTGGTTAAACTGCATTCCATTATCATGAAAGTTCCCACTAAAAAAAAAAACACTCTAAGCCATCATAATACAATCAGAACTAGTACAGGGGTACAGGCACTTTGAGTGACGAGAAAAAGAACAAAAGCTTACCCTGTCCAGAAAGACTAAAAACATTTATTCATCAAGAGTAAGAAAGAAAAACTTGCAAAACTGCTTCCAAAACGATATACTGAGTTCTCAGTAGGAATCAGAGCAATGTTTAAGTGCTTTTATTAATTTCCTTAATTCCTTATTAAAGAATCCCTATACACTTGGGTTCACTAGTGTATGAATGCATGTGCTGTTTGCGGTATGTGTAGAGGGCACAAGTGGGAGATGAGAATACAAATATTAAATGTAGTCCCATCCCTCAGAAGACCTCCAAGACTTCCCACAGGACTTGGTTTCAGGATGTTTCCCACAGAGAAGACACTAAATGTTAGAAAATTGGTGGTATTTTGGTAAACTTAATATTTATTAGGTTGGTCTTCCAAAATAACAGATGTTCTTTATAAAAGGAAAAGAGCAACTAAGGGGACAAAAGTAGTATATGTATATTAAAATAACTCTGAATAGAACACTACAAAAATTGGATATACCCCTTTCTTGCTTCATTTTCAGCACAATGGAGACTATGAAAACCCTTCTAATACTCAGTTCTTTGCTTCTCAGGAACCACAGACAGTAACCTAGATTTAGACTGCTCCAAGAGCACCCAAATGTGTGGTTTCTAATCTCCACTGGGCCCTCTAAACTCCTGGGTGTTTATGGTGGGCAATCTCCCCCATTCTCCCCTCTCTTCCCAAGGCTGTGACCAACCATTATAGTCCCTACACTTGGCAGGTGGCCTGGAATATAAGCCCTATGAAGGCAAGGCTCTTTGTTCACAGATGTATCTCATACACTTAGAACAGTGCCTGACACATAGTAGGTACTTAATAAATATTTGCTGAATCAACGAATGGAGGAAATGGAGTCCATCAGCTAAGGAACTCCCTCACAGGCTCCTGTCCTTTAACCTACAAACTTAATAATCTAGTTATATCCTTCCTTACACCTTTCACCTCAGTCTACAAGGAAAATATTCCTCCTACTTAAGGTTAACTACTCTACCTATGCTCCAGATCACATTCTCACCTCTTTCCTCAATAATTATCCCTCTCTACTGTAACGTTAAAATGCTCCTAGATATGGATTCCTTTCCCAGTGCCTAAAAAGACTGCTTAATCTCATTTTATACACAAAACCAGAGGAACTTCCTGAACCCTAGAGTTTGCTAAAGCTACACTCTATTTCAAAGACGCTTCGTTTTAAAGGAGACGTCTACATTTCCAGTTTGCTCCTCATCCTTCATCACCGTCACTCCCTGGCTACTTGGTTTACACCCTAGACTTACCAACTTCAAGGTAAAGTTGTTAAAGGATCACTACTTACCAATCTAATTGATACTTCTTCCCTCATTTGATGTTTCTGCTACATTTGATCCTGGCTACTCATGTCTCGAAACTCACTCCCTTTCCTGGCTTTTGTGACACTGTTCTCTCACTCCCTGTCTTGGCTTTTGTAACACTGTTCTTTTACCTGACAGCTCTCTCAGCTCCTTTGCCTGCCCCTTAAGTGACTATTCCCAGCGATGCCTGATCTGCTTTTTTCTATAAATACTCCGAGTGAGCTCATCTACATTCATAGCTTCAACCAATACTTACATATTCTAATGATTCCCAAAATTCTCTGCCCAACCCAGCTTTCTTTTTTCTTTTCTTTTTTTTTTTTTTGACACAGAGTCTCACTTTGTTGCCTGGGCTAGAGTGCCGTGGCATCAGCCTAGCTCACAGCAACCTCAAACTCCTGGGCTCAAGTGATCCTCCTGCTTCAGCCTCCCGAGTAGCTGGGACTACAGGCATGCGCCACCATGCCCGGCTCATTTTTTCTATATATATATTTAGTTGGCCAATTAATTTCTTTCTATTATTAGTAGAGACGGGGTCTCACTCTTGCTCACGCTGGTTTTGACCTCCTGACCTTGAGCAATCCGCCCGCCTCGGCCTCCCAGAGTGCTAGGATTACAGGTGTGAGCCACTGCGCCCGGCTCCAGCTCTCTTTTCTTATCAAACCAACAATATCCAACTGTAAGACATTCCTATGTTGATGATCATAAATACATCAACTTTCAATCAATTCATCATCTCATCCTGCTGCAAACTTGCTTCTCTGCTCCCGACAAAGGCAATCTCTTTACCTCTGCCCATTGCTAACTAGTTCATTATCAACTTCTACTTAACTATCTTGAATCCAGGCCCTGTTCTGTTCTATTTTAATTCAAGCCATTATTCTTGACTAAATTGTTACAACTAACCTATTTTGCAACTAAATTTGAATGTCTCCAAGACCCCACACGTTTCTCACACATACCTCCCTCCCCTAAGTACGTTTCCTCTATAAAGAAGCCTGAGTAGTTAATCTAAAATGCAAGCATGGTAATAACTACCAACTTAAAATTGTTCTATTATTCACCACTACTTAAAGCAATAGGTTCCAAAGTGGAGTACAGGAAGTTAGTTTTCTCCTCTTTCATTTCTATTTGCATGTGTTTTATCACATACAAATATACATTTATACAATGTATATTTACATATCAATATGCACATATAATTTATAAATATATACATATGAAGATGTTAAAATCTTTTATTGATATAGGTACCACTAATTTTTTATTAATACATGAAGACCACTAATCTAGAAGAAAAGTACAGTCTTCTTAACAAGACAGAGTCATGATCTTGGCTCTTACTACCTTTGTAGTCACATCTCCCTTAACTACCTTAGTTTTCTAATTGGCATAATTAACCTCTGAAGCTTTACCTATACCACTCCTCTGCTTGAAATGCCCTAACCACCCCACACATCCCTCCCTCCCCCAACTCTTGTTTGTTCATTAAGGCTCAAAACAAACTTAATTGGCTATGTGAAGTTTTCTCTGACCTTCCAAGGTGGAGGTGGGCATTTTCTTCTCTGTGATCCCAAACACAAAGTACATCTCTATTACGACACTTAAATCACAGTAATGTTATTTCTTGTTTACATGTCTGTCTACTCATCTTTATATTTCCAGTGCCTAGAATGACTCATGACACAAATTAAGTGCTTAATGTTTTTTTACAAGTGTTCAAGGGGCACAGTGTTAGGGGACACCCTGTCACACTGTAGCAACACCTTAGTCACCAGACACAGTTGAGACAGTAACTGCTCTGTTTTCCTGAGGTTTGGGATGACAATCAATTTAAAGATTTTAATTTTCAAGATGTGCTTACATCATGCATTGAGTTTTCAGGTGTTGGTTACAGGAAGAGATTTTTAGAAAGCCAACACTTTATCATCCACCAAATTCCAATCAATTAACTGTCAACAGTGTCAACACATTCTGAAAGATGCCTTACATAAATTCAAAAGCTAAAGGCTCAGTGATTCTGGTCAAACATGGCAAATTAATTGTACCCATTTATCTTCCCTTTCCAAAATTCCACTTAAATGAAAGTGAAGAGGAAAAGAAGGTATAAACCTATAATGCCAAAAAATATAAAAGGTGGCATCAGTGCATAAGTAATTTTAATACAGTTTTCAAAGATGGAAAATAGAAGGAATAGTACCTGACTTGGCAAAACCAAAGAAACTATTATATAACTAAAGTGCTTGCAAAGGGGAACTAAGTGAACAACTTGCTGGCCAGAATTTAGAGGCAAAGGCACCGCAAAGGAGATGTGAAGTCTGGGACTGAAATTGCGGAGCTCACTGAAGGCTTAAGTAACAGAGCAATGAGACTCCCCATTCCCTCCTACCCTCACAGTCAATCAACTACCTTTCCCAATAGCAGAAGATAGGAGTGGGCCCTAAAATAAGATCATTAAGACAAAGGCTGCAAACAAAACCAGGCTCCCTCAAAAACTCTCCTCTTTCTGGCTTTCGGATTACAGCAAATAATATGCCTCCTAACTATATAATGGAATAATATACTTACCTTGCTCTCAGAAAGCCAAAAGGTATATACACATTGAAAGATTCTTCTCTAAAGAAAATAAACAGCCTCAGAGAAAAAAAACCTACAATCTTGGAGAAAAGACATTTTTGTACTGACACTTCAGGATCACCCAAGGAAATTTAGGCCAGTATACTGCCTAAATATCTAACATGAAGCCCACCACGGACAGGCCTCACTGATGCACCAAGAGTTTCTAATCAGCTTTTTGGTATCTCACTCATACATAACTGAGGACCACCAGATATTCCAGGATAGTTTCCAAAAAGAAATAAGAAATTAAGCCAACAGGAAAGGAACACAAAAGATAATTTAGGGAACAGAAAACAAAACTTCAAAATACTATAAATGTCATCAAATGAGTTATTAAGAAATAAGACTTCAAAATTAATTATGTAAAAACTAAATATCCAAGAAACTAAAGAGTTAGAAGATAAAGTCAAGGAAAAATAAAGACAATACAAAAAGGAGACTTATCATACAACAGGAAAAAAAGCAGAAAGAAAATAAGAATTTTTTTTAAAAAATAGAAGAAAATCTCTCAAATTGAGGTAATTGAGTTGCCAGGTTCAAAGGGTCCACCAGTGTCCAAAAGAACAAATGGCAAAAAAAAATGAAACAAAAAACAAAATATACAAACAGAAAACCCTCCACACTATATTATGATACAATTTTAGAATAACACAGAAAATAGGAAAATCCTAAAACCTTCCAAAGTAGAGGGAAAAAAATCATACATGAAGGAACAGGAATCAAACACCCAAGCTTCAACAACAACAATGGACAAACTTAAGGATATCCAAGCAGAATAAACAGCTTAAAAAGATCAGATTTCCTCCAAAAGCAGAAAATTTCAGAATTCAAAGCAGTGTCACATAGTTTAAAAGACAGATACGCAGCTCAATCAGGTCCCCACCCCAACTCAGTTCAAAATTCCAGTTTTTGCAACTTGAAAGCAGAGAGAGAAGCATTGGCTTTAGGAGTCACTGAAGCTTTTGAACGGACAAAAGTTTCTCACATTTCTAAGTGTCATTTATCAAATGCAGTCTCTCTCAAAGTAAGGTCCCTGGACGAGCAGCATCAGTATCACCTGGGAATTTGTCAGAAGAGCAAATTCTTGGGGCCCACTTCTAGACCCACTGAATCAAAAACTGTGGGGGTGAAGGAAGCCCAGAAACCTGTGTTTTCTTTTTAACAAGCCCTCTAGGTAATTCTTAAGAAGGTTCAAAATTGAGAACCACTGATCTAATATTAATTTCTGCCACTGTCATACTATGCTCTGGTCTTCCTTTTTTAGTCAGGACGTAAAGCATTTCCAGACTTACTGTATCTGGCCTAGATTAGAGTATCACAGTCACAAGCACACAGTAGGAGCTCAAAAAAACATTTGCTGAATAAATAAAGGATCAGATTTCAGATGCCTTTCTTTGGCCAGAGGGTTTTAAAAAATGCATTGAATGTGAATGCCTTTAGGCAGGGTGTATTCTCTTGACTTTCACACAGTCCCCACCAATCCCTACTGTCTCTACCTTATACTATCACATATCACATATTTTTCTGCCCAGTGACAGTATTGGAATTTGAGTCCTCTGGGGAAAATAATTCCTAAAGAATAACAATTTTAAACCTGGGTACAATATGGTCCAACCTTCTTTTACAAATGAGGGAATCAAGTTAGCTTCCAACTACCTCATGATGATTCAGAAATTGTACAATATGCTACAACTGGTCTTTCCACTTGTATTAATAGGTCTCCACTTTTAAGCCCCAGCAAAAATGTTTCAAGATAACAACTCAAGCTTTTTCTGGTCTGAGCTCTTCAGAGAAATAGATCCTGCCTACATAAGTAGTGTAGAAGGTTCTTGTGTCCAGTAACTACAGAGGTGAACAGGGCTGACTGACATAATTTACATTTTAATATCAACTTTGGAAAGTCTATACCAAACATATGTAATAACATTAAATCATTTATGAGAAGTAATTCAATGTATTCAGAATATAGTTGACTCTTCAACAACATGAGTTTGAACTACACAGGTCCACTTATACATGCATTTTTTCAATAAATACATTAGAAAAATTTTCGGAGATGTTTGACAATTTGGAAAAACTTGCAGATGAACCATGTAATGTAAAAATATTGAAAAAAATTAAGAAAAAGTTGTGTATGTTATGAATATATAAAACATGTAGATTGTAATCTATTTTATCATTTACTACCATAAAATAGACAAATCTATTACAAGAAGTTAAAATTTATCAAAACTTACAAACACATACAGACCATACAAGGCACCATTCTCAGTTGAGAGAAATGAAAAACAAACATAAAGAAACAGTATTACATAATTGCATAAAACTAAATAGTACATACTGTACTACTGTAATAATTTCATAGCCACCTCCTATTGTTATTGCAGTGAGCTCAACTGTTTTGAGTATCCATTTAAAACTCCACAGTAAGCTGCATATAGCATTAATATTGTGGTTCTCACACTTTTAAAATCCTGTTTAGTGCAATACTGAAACTTTGAATAAGGCCATGGGTCACAAAAGTGCCACTAGTGATGCTGGAAGTGCTCCCAAGAAGCAGAGAAAAGTCATGACATTACAAGAAAAAGTTGAATTGCTTGGTATGTACCATAGATTGAGGTCTGCAGCTGTAATTGCCCAGCATTTCAAAATAAATGAATCCAGCATAAGCACTGTTGTAAAAAAAAAAAAAAAGGAAATTCGTGAAGCTGTCGCTGCAGCTATACCAGCAGGCACAAAAACCTTGCGCTTTTTGTGAAAATTCCTTTTTATCTCATATTGAAAATGCAGCTTCTATGTGGATGCAGGATTGCTATAAGAAAGGCATACTTATAGACTCTAATATGATTTATGAAAAAGCAAAGTCATTGTATGACAAATGAAAGCAGAAGGAAGGTGAAGAATTTAAAGCTGGAGATTTAATGCTAGCAAAGGATGGTTTGATGATCTTAGAAAGACAGGCATGATGGCTCACCCCTGTAATCCCAGCACTTAGGGAGACTGAGGAGAGAGGATCGCCCAAAGCCAAGAGTTGAAGATCAGCCTGGGCAACAGCAATAAACTTTTTTAAAGTGCCCATCACTACCACATTTTAGGAAAATGTGGTATACGTATAACATGGAGTACTACTCAGCCACTAAAAAAAATGGTGACTAATACCTCTTATATTAACTTGGATGGAATCAGAAACCATTCTTTTAAGTGAAGTATCAAAAGAATGGGAAAACAAACACCACATGTACTCACCATTAAATAGAAACTAACTGATCAACACTTACGGACACATATGGAAATAATATTCATCAGAAATCCAACCAATGGGAGGGGGGAGAAAGGAATGGGTAAATTCACACCTAAAGGGTACAATGCACACTATGTGGGTAAAGTATACACTTGTAACTTTGACTCAAACAGTACTAAAGCAATTTCTAACCAAAACATTTGTACCACAATATTCTGAAATTAAAAATTTTGAAATGAAAACAAAATTGTTTTAAAATTAGCTGGGTGTGGTGACAGATGCCTGTATTCCCAGTTCCAGCTACTCAGGAGGCTGAAGCAGGAGGATCGCTTATTGAACCCAGGAGTTTGAGGTTGTAATGAGTTACTATGATGCCATACACTCTAGCTTGGGCAACAGAGCAAGACCCTGTCTCAAAAAAAAAAAAGAAGAAGAAGAAGAGGAGGTTTGGCTATAAAAATGTCAAGATAACAGGAAAAGCAGCTTCTGCCAACGAAGAGGCAATAGATGAGTTCCCAGACACCATTAAGAAAATCAATGAGCAAGGATATCTGCCTGAATAGGTTTTTATTACAAATGCCTCTGCCACCTCTAAGACAACAAGACCAATCCCTCCTCTTCCTCAGCCTATTCAACATGAACACGATGAGGACAAAGATCTTCATGATGATCTATACTGTATTCTTACAATAAAGCAAACTAGAAAAAACAAAATCTTACTAAGAAAATCATAAGAGAACATATATTTACTATTCATTAAGTGGAAAGTGGATAATCATACAGGTCTTCATCCTCCTTATCTTCATGTTGAGTAGGCTGACAAGGAGGAAGAAGAGGAGAGGTTGGTCTTGTTGTCTCAGGGTGGTAGAGGCAAAAGAAAATCTTCATATAAATGGACCCATGCAGTTCAATCCCACGTTGTTCAGGAGTCAACTGTACTAATATATTGCAAAATAAAATTAAACAGCAATACTGTCATTAATGTCTTACTATTTCCCCTATACTAACATAGGTATAGCTAAAATATCAATTTAACATTAATAAAATATTAAAGGAAAGCAACAATAAAAACAGACAACTAAAATTCTATAGATTATCCATTGGGGAAGGAGAAAGTGAGCTAAGATCTCGAACTTTTTTTTATTTTTAAATCAACAGAATCTCAAGAAAGATGAGTTTAAGAGTGACTTGGGAGTCTTCCCATTCAGTTTAATGTATACAGATCCTCGGCCATACTGAGTAAACAAGAGTAGGTGGAATCCTTATTCTGCAAACATCTTGGGAGCTGGCAGGGTGATTAAGCAAAGCACACAAATTTTAATGTTAAAATCCAAGAGACAGTGATTCATAACAACAGAGTAAGACAGAAAACAGCACCATTTTACAAAGGAATAAGCAAAAAAGCACAGGAAGGTAAAGTGATAGGCTAAGCAAATTAAATATTATAGTAGATTCAAAATAATTGTCCCATATAAGTTTAGGAAATGTACAGACTTACCTTACCTTCCATGAGGACTGATAGAAATTTCCAATATGAGTATTTTGAGCTCTTTGATAGTCAAATTCATTTAAAATAATTTCCTAGAGATGATTATTAAGAGCCTAACGAGGGAAACTGAAAGTAACTAGGGTAGAAAATTCCAACTCACACACACAAAGGCTTATAACCCTCTTAAACGTCTAATAAATACTTAAACGAAACAGAAGAAAGCTAACTACTTAATATTGAGGCCTACATAAATTTAAAGGTGAAAGGTGGATCCAACAATCCACCTAGAAAAATTATCAGATAAAGAACTGGTACATCCAGCTCTATGCCAAATTACTAGGAATCAGGATTTTCTGTATACTAAAAATGGGCTCAACCAGGCGTGGTAGCTCAATGGGTAGCACTCTGGGAGGCTGAGGCTGGAAGATCACTTGAGCTCACGAGTTCGAGACCAGCTTGAGCAAGAGCGAGACCCTGAATCTACTAAAAAAAAAAAAAAATAGAAAAAAATTAGCCAGGCAACTAAAAATAGAAAAAATTAGCTGGGTTCAGTGGCATGTGATTGTAGTCCCAGCTACTTGGGAGGCTGAGGCAGGAGGATCACTTGAGCCCAGGAGTTTGAGGTTACTGTGAGCTAGGCTAATGCCATGGCACTCTAGCCCGGGCAACAGACTCTGTCTCACAAAAAAAAAAAAAAAAAAGAAAAAGAGGCTCCAATTCCCTCAAATCCTTTCCAACTAATAGTGTACACGCATGCTGTACTATGAACTAATTGGTTAAGAAACACCATGCATAGTACCCAGAGAGATATATATCAGAGCTATGCCTTTCAGCATTTCTATTAAGAACTCTCCAATTAAAGATAGTGACAAATTAGGAAAAATCCTTCTATGGGGGGGACGGGGGGGGGATTAAGGACATTCTCTTTTATGGGCCTCTGGACTCCAAGGCACGTGACCACATGGATCCAGACATGCCAATAGACATGACATAATATACATGACTTTATATGACCTTATGAAGTAATAAAAACTGCTTTAGTATCTGTGGTCCCTCAGCACAGTTGTGTTTAATTTCTAAATCTTGCTTGGTAATTTTATAGAAAGCCCTCAATTCTTACAACCCGCTCTTCCTTGAGGACTCGGTGTCAACCCTTTCCAAAGACAACACGGAAACTCTTCATGTTTTATGGAAAAACATTAAGATTGTCCATAATTAAGAGCTATTTTTTTAAAGCTAATATTAGTTGTTAAGAGATTTAGAGTGATTTTCCAAAAGCTAGAGAAACTGCAAAAGTAAACTGTACTATGAAGATAAAACATTGATTGCTAATTTTTTGGATTTTATAAACAATTTTATTTTCTGACACAAGACAGAAAACAATGATTTTTTGCCTTCCTTTAAGAGCCTTCCTTAAAAGAGAAACAACAGCTAAATATAAATGAAATTCAGTTCTTAACTAGTCGAATGTTACTTTTATATATGAAAAATTACTTTAGCTACACAAAAACCATACTGGCTTCACAATCCATTATTCAGGGAAAAAATTTTCTACCTTCTTCAGGAAGAATAGTTTTTTTTCTTTGCAAGGGCACTAAAAAGATGCCTCCATAAAATTAACATAAAATTATATTTACCAGAGAAGTGAATAGATTTTTTAAAACTTTTAAAAACAAGATGGAAAATAAAATGTAAGTAGACGTAAAAGGCATAAAAATGATGATATATATGTCAATAATTTCATCCTCTTTCCTCAAAAATATTGTTTAAAACAAGCAGCATTGATTCTTATTAGTTTCATCTTTTTTCTTTTATTTAAAAAAGAAATCTGTCTCTTTTAACAGAGAATGATCATGGATGTCCTAATTTTATACTATATGGAGAGGTGTGCTGTAAAAAATTAAAATTTTTTTGCCTAAAATTAAAATTTTAAATATACTATTTTAATCACATGTTGAAGACCACTGAATAATTAGCTTTTAAAGAAAAGTTTTACCATGGCTCATTTCTGTAATGCTAACACTCTGGGAGGCCGAGGCAGAAGGACCGCTCAAGGTCAGGAGTTCAAGACCAGCCTGAGCAAGAGTGAGACCCCGCTTCTACTAAAAATAGAAAGAAATTAGCTGCACAACTAAAAACACATAGAAAAATTAGCCGGGCATGGTGGCGCATGGGTGTAGTCCCAGCTACTCTGGAGGCTGAGTGGTAGAATCACTTGAGCCCAGGAGTTTGAGGTTGCTGTGACCTAGGCTGACGTCTCGGTACTCTAACTCAGGCAACAGAGTGAGACTCTGTCAAAAAAAAAAAAAAAAAAAAGTTTTACCTACTTTTGTAATACTCATTAAGATTTGACAATTTTATCTCAATTTTTGTTTTTAAATGCTATCCTTCAGAAATGAAATCTCAATTCTGGTAGATGGGCTAAAATCTATGTAAGTACTCCTTATCACATGTAGATTCTTATGAAATGAAGATACTTAATGAACTTGAAACTTTACAATGCCTCAAAATCACTCAATTTTGCAAAAATTAACAGAGAAGTCATTTTTGGTCTCTAGGAAAATCTTGCTCATTCCACAAACATAATGAATCTCAAACTTCAGGATCACTACATTAGCCACAGGTCATAGCATTACAAATATGCAACAAACAATTTCATACTTCATTCAACTAGATATGTCTTAATTAACTGAAATACAAAGCTATTTAAAATGTTTTACAGTAATTTAAAAATTGTATCAGAAAAAAATCATGAAACATTAAATATTAGGGACTCATTTTCCCTACTCTTCTGTCCAGTTAGTTGAATTTATCCTAAATAACAATCCAGTAACTAAAAATAAAACACTTCTACTAAACACCAAAGGACTCAAAAAAAGTCACATGGCAGTAGGAAGGTTAGATCTTTTGAGATGTAACTACCTTTTCATTCGAGAAAAACAATCACTCAAAACTATAAAATAACGACAATTTCTTTTTTTTTTTTTTTGAGATAGAGTCTCACTCTGTTGCCCCAACTAGAGTGCTGTGGCATCAGCCTAGCTCACAGCAACCTCAGACTCCTAGGCTCAAGCGATCCTTCTGTCTCAGCCTCCCAAGTAGCTGGGACTACAGGCATGCACCACCATGCCTGGCTAATTTTTTCTATGTATTTTTAGTTCGCCAATTAATTTCTATTTTTTTAGTAGAGATGGGGTCTCGCTCTTGCTCAGGCTAGTTTCGAACTCCTGACCTTGAGTGATCCGCCCACCTCAGCCTCTCAGATTGCTAGGATTACAGGTGTGAGCCACCGCGCTCGGCCCAACAGTTTCTTTTGTCAATCCCTTAACTCCCAAATTTATTATTATTTTTTTTTAAGGATTATGTTTGGCTTTTATTTCATTAGATTTAGGGGGTACAGGTAGTTTTTTGTTACATGGATTGTACTGTAGTGAAGTCAGGGATTTTAGTGTATTCATCAATCGAATAGCTCACATTGTACCCAGTAGGTAGTTTTTGATCCCTCACCCCTGTTCCTCCTCCCCCTTCAGAGTCTCAAAGTCCATTATGCCACTCTGTATGATCACGCATTCCACCGCTTAGCTCCCACTTATGAGTACATGTGGTATTTGTTTTTCCGTTCCTGAGATACTTCACTTAGGATAACAGCCTCCAGTTTTATCCAAGTTGCTTTCTCTCCTTTCAAACACCCAAATTCATTACCTCATGACCCATCTGAGAGTGAGTGGCTCCCCTAGGAACATACCAAACTGTTTCCTATATTATTACCTCTGCACGTGAAATACCCTAATTCCGAAGAAGATTCACTCAATCAACTAAAAACATCTCTCTCAATCACCATCCCTCCCCTCCCCACCCGGTAACTTTCCAGGGCCTTCCCTATATCTACTTCTTCTACCCAGCCAGGGTCCTTTGTTCTGGCTTGGTGTTTCCACAGGACACAACATAAAAAAACAAACTTTAAGTGACTTCAAAAACTGGTTTCTCATCCTACTTCCCCGATCCTTCACACTGCTACTCTGCTTAAACCCCATTAGTGCTTTCCACAGCCAATAGAGCAGTGTTTTTCAAACTAACACTTGCTACCACAGGGTTACTAAATTTAGTGGTTCCCCATCATCACTTTCTTAAAAATAAAATGGATTGGAATAGAATAAAAACTACCAGAGTATATCACATAAAGGGTATTATTTTGTGACATTTTAACATTTATATATAAGCATATTAAACAGCAATGTAAAAATGTGTATCTTTCCAATGAGTCATAGCCATAAAAGCTTGAAATACACCAGCAGCCTACAGGATAACCCAAAGTCTTTCATTTGATCTACAAGGCTCTCTAACCTGGCTCCTGCATAATGCCCTAGACCTATCTCTTGCCACATCAAAGGGAGCTCAAGCAAACAAAGCTGCCTCATGCCAAACTTTTGTAGTTCCTGTCACAGTGCTGTCAATCACTGTTCACTCTGCCTTGAATGCCCTCTCATTTGTCTAAGAGGCGCCCACCTGTACTCATCTTTCAGTATTTAACGCTTATCACAGACCTTTTTCATCCTTCCCTCAGCAGTTAATGCTACACACACGCACACACACAGAGACACACTTTGTGTCTCTATAATGCCCTACATTATACCTTCTTCAACATTTCACTGTACATTTTAATTTTAGGCTTGAACGTCTTCCTAACTTTCAAACTATATAAACTCCTTACGGAAGGAGCACATTATACTAGTCTCCCTTTCAGCAGTACTGAGCTATTGAACCATAATAGGGGATCAAAGGTGGTAAAATGAACAAAGAATAAGGACCTACATCTAACTTCTGTTGTTAGGAATGACAGAGTGGTTACCTTTGCAACAAAGCCCATTCACATTGTAGTGCTGGATCAAGATTTCTGCATTTTTGCTACAACCCCCGGAGAACAGAACCCTGCAGCCTGAGGTAGAAAGAGGTGCCAGCTTCTTGCCTTACAGTAAAGAAGGGACTCAGTTCAGGTTGCAATGTTACAGCACTCACTTCCATTCTTCAGGAAGTTGTCTGGGGAAAGGGGGAGAGGAAAGACTCCAGAGATTCCCACACGCAGGTGAGATAAATCAGAAACAGCATTATACTCCATTAGCAAGGGGGGCCCATTTTATATAGAACTAGCTCTTAATGAGGGAAGGGAAGGAAAAAATTCTCTTCCCTTGCTCATGGCACTAGGTTGCCAGTATGAGCTAAGTAAATCAAAAGATAGCATGAAATAACTGGTTGAAGTTACTTGATTTCTGTTGCCTACTCTAAGAGTTCTGAAATAGCTACTGACTCATTGCTCTCATTATGAGATACTACATGGGGGTGTTGGGGGGGGGTCATACCTAACAGGGGTTCCTCACTGAGGCTTTGAAGCTTGTCATAGACTTCATCTTATATACATGAATGCCTTAATTTTTAGGAGATCGAATACACCTATTTTACAAATCCATGATTTAGTTGCCCTCACTGCAATTAAAAACAGTTCAAGCAACATCCAAGATACTTTGACAGACTGCCAAATGTCAGTTTCAGCTGTTCCTTTCCATTTCCACACAGTTCATAAACTATTACAGGAATCATAAATTTTTTTCTGCCCAAACTCATCTCTGATTTTATTAAAAGTAATTCCTTTGCTTAGACTTTGCCCTCAGACTTGCAATTATAGCCACAACTAAGGCAAAGATAAATCCTGATTATAATCTAACAGTCAAAACTGTATTTGTAATATGTAAAACTCTTCACCCACTATTAAATTTTAGATACCTGTCAGAGTAATTTAGGATAGCCTGGGTAAAACTTTAAAAGCCATTTTAAGCTGTTTCCTTTTGTTTTAAATAGGTCCAGGCAGCTATGCTAATTCCACAAATACATATTAGGTATACACACCTACAAAGTGTGGCAACTTTGGAAAATGCCTTTGCTATATACTCTTCTATTTTCCCTTCCTCGCAACAACTCACATAAGATAAGTCACTATCAATGAGACAGGGTCATAGCTCCAAATACAGGCTTTCAGAAAAATAGCACTACAAATGTTTGCTCTTTTTGCTCTGCAGTCCGTATTTAGGACTTCATTAACAAAAAGGCAAACTCGTTTATAAACAAATTTAATTACGCTAAGTGTCTAAATGTGTGTTGCGGGGGCGGCTTACCTTCATATTTTAAATACTAGTCCCCTCAGTATTAAGTTCATCCCAAGCTTCCCTTGGTGAAATGATGGGCATTCATGCAGCGTAAAGGTTGTGGAAAACTGATTTTCTCCATGGTGCTACCACTCCACACAGTCTAGAGAGAAAGCAGCCCTCAACATGAAAAACTGCCGTTTTTTTTTTTTTTTTTTTGCTCCAACACATTTTAAACAGAGGAGCTGCAGATGCTCAAGGGAAGCCATATTTCAAAGATTTTGAATAGTAGTATTTTCAGTATTTTCTCTTTTCTAAAATT
Source organism: Lepilemur ruficaudatus (assembly GCA_963574885.1). Taxonomy (NCBI): domain Eukaryota; kingdom Metazoa; phylum Chordata; class Mammalia; order Primates; family Lepilemuridae; genus Lepilemur; species Lepilemur ruficaudatus. Next base: position 18,914 of record CAUYRT010009879.1, read on the forward strand.
GGTGCAATTCATCCAAAACATTTTTTAAATGCCATTATTTTCCAGCTTAAGTGCTTAAACTGCTTAGAGGAAAAAAAATCCTTCCAACTCAAAGATCTACTTCAAGAAACCAACTACTGATCATTAAAATGGAGCAAAGAGGAAGGAAAAAAATTCATTTTTACCAAGTTGGAAAAATCTTTAAAAGTCATCTCATCTAATCCCTTCATTTTACGGATAAGAAAACAGAGTGCACAGAGGTTAAGTAATTTGCCTCAGATCACTACGCTACTAATAGCAGCACTAGAAATAGAATGAGGTATTTTAACTACTGTTAGCAGTACCCCAAATCATGCAAGTTATATATACTATCATCACTTGTCATTTAAGGTTTAAAAACCATTAACACTTTTTCATTAATTCCTAAGAAAGAGCTCCTACAACATGTTCTAAATTTTCAAAGTTATGCAAGTTAATAAACTTCAAATTCTAACTCTAATAAAAAGGTACTATTCAAGAACTTTCCTCCGAAAGTTCAGAGTACACATGGTTAGTGTACACCGCTAAACCATGACATGAATTTCAGAGTCCATTCTTTTAAATCCTGTCCCTTAACTACACTTTAAATGCGTTTGTTCAACCACAAAGAAAATTCTGGAAGTTCCTCTTTGACGAAATGAGTAGATTCTTACTCCATTAACGTATTATGGATTTCCAGATTAAATTAGAAAGAGTCACTAGCATTTTATCAACCCACAGTGTTAATAGTTAATAAAAGGTTGGAAAATGCACTCTTGGTTTGCTTTGGGTCTGAGAGAAGGTGTAGATTTGATATTGTTAACACAAACTGAAGGTCTGAGCTTAATGAGAGAAACGAAAAAGTGAAGAACAAGTTCCTTCAACAAAAAGCCTTCTCCTACCCAGTTCACCCGCACTGTGGTGACCGCATCACTAAGATTTTCAGATTTTCGTTTTAATGCCTCCAATGAATCAATAGTACTCGTTTTTAACTTTGGATATTCAAGGGCAAAACAGAGGGCACGGTGAGGGTAACAGTTTACACTGGATCACTTTCAAGTACTGTAGTCTAACCACTCATTACAATCGTTCCTTTGTGCAACTGATTATTGTAAAGTACAGAGAGAATGCAGGACTTCTCTTTGAAAGATACCATCACAAAACCTAAGATAAGGTGATTTTGGTTACAAACTGATGCAGCAGTTTGACCAGTAAAGTGCAAAATGCGTTCTTGATAAATATTCATTCAACTATATTGAACTTACAAACGATATGTGTGTGTGTGTGTGTGTGTGTGTGTGTGTGTGTTCCTTAACTCTAACCTCTGGTGTCACTCTACAAAAATATCTTCTTAAAAGGTTACCCCACTTACATTTTTAAAGTGTGACCAGCTAGCTTAGCAAGGTGGCAAATTTGTTTGAAAACACAAAACACAATCACCACCACCGCTCTATAAGACACATACATAAACACATTCGAAGCTGTGTTAAGTACAAAAATCCTTACCCCATTTTGCCCAATGAAAACTTGCTCGTAAGTTTCAGCTCTTATGCTACGGAATAACTTCCAAAGGAATTTCTCCGTCTGCTATTTCGCAGTTGCTTTTCCACCCCCCGAGATCCTTTTCCGGAGGTATCTGAATGATGCTGACGATTCAGTTAGTTCTCTTAGGTAAAATGATTTCTCTCTTGTAAATACCAAAACGTTCAAACAGAGGCGGCATTTGCTTATTAGAGCTAAAATGCAGCGCGGAGGAGATAGCAGTCGATCTCTATTCCACAAAGAGTCTTACATGTAGGAAAACGCAGAATCCAGCTTCATGGAGTCCTATAAAAAATAAGTTCGCCGGTCATTTCGCTCATGTTCTCCTCGACACTCAAGGAGAGCCAGGTAACTCGGCCTTTTCGGTGCTAAGGCTGCGGGTTCAAATTTCTCCACACCAAGTCCCTGGGGGGTGGAGCGAGCAACCAAACGCGACGTGCACTTGGAATAAAAATCCTAAAAGCAGTAATGTCACTGCTTCCCTATGCTCACGTTAGAAAAAAATTACATAGAAAAATCTCCTCGAAGTGCAAACCTGGCAGCTCGCGACGTGCACAGCACTCCTCATTGGAATCTTTTTAATTTTTCTCCTAAGACTCGGAGCAGAGAGGAGGTGGGGAGGAAGAAGAAAAGGCTGGGCAGGATCGATTCATTCTCCCGAGGAGAATAAACGGAGCCATTTCCAGGCTGGCAGCAGGCTGGGGGCGCAGCACACGCCGGGGAGCTGGGGGAGGGGGCCCGATCCCACCTCCCTCAGCCCCTTCCCGCCTCCCGCCGCCGAGCACAATGGAGCCCGGCTCGCGCCCGGCCCTTCATTCGCGGCTGCCCCCTCTTCCCTCCTCTCTTCAGAGCACAGCGGGTCTGAGGCTCCCGTCGGCGGAGAATGAATGAATCAGAGAGCCAAGCCCCACGCTTCCCCTGGCACCCTGCCCCCAGCTCCGGGGCGGGCCGAGCAGCCAGCGGAGGGGACTGAAGGGTCGACGGGCGCCCGCCCGAGCCGAGGTGGGAGGCTAACCCCGCGTCGGGGGCAGGAGAGCGGGGCTCCAAGCTGTGGTTAAGCCGCCGCTCCAGCGCCCCGACCCCTGTTCCTCGTCTCTCACGCTCCGCGCCGCCGCCACGCGCCGCCTCACATTCCCCGGGCCCCGCCGCCGCCTCTTCACACTTCCATCACCGCCCGCCTCCGCCGGCCTCCGGCTGCAGCTGGGCAGAGCACTGCCGGCCCGGGCGGCCTGAAGCCCGCCGCTGCCTCCGCCTCCACCGGCCGGCTCTGAGAGCGCAGGGCGCCGCTTCCACGGCCAGCGCCGCCAGCGTGAGGCGAGCGCGGCAGCGGAGCGGGCTGCGGGGGGCGGGAAGGGGGTGGGGAGAAGGGGGGGCGGGCGAGAGCGGTCCCTCCCCCTGCTCGCGGGAGGGGCGAGAGGCGGTCGCCGCCGCGGACCCGCGGCTGGGGGCTGGGGCGCGGGCCGGTCCTGAGGGCCCCACGGGCCCTGCGGGCGGTGGGACAAGGCAGCAGCCGCGAGGCGATGGGGAGGCTGGTGGTCTGGGGCCGAGCCGGCCCTCGTGGGGAGCTAGGCCGGCTGGCAGGTCCGTCAGTCGGTCCTTCCTTCCTTCCTTTCTTCCCCCCTCCCCTAGCGGCCGGCGGCGGGCGGGCCGTGCGCTCTGTTCCTCCGCTGGCTCTTGGCCCCACTCCCGGCCGCCACAGCCGCCTCCGCGCCCCACACCAGGTGCTAGCGCTGTGTCTCCATCCTCCCCGCAGGAGGACCTTTAAATAGCAACGTCAGCGCGCTCCTCTCCGCACACACGTCACCCGCCGCTCACGTCACCGGGGTGCGGGGGATGATGTCACGCGGCCGGAAGTACTGCTAAATTAGGGAAAAGCAGGGGGAGGAGGACTGGGCGAGCTCCTGTGTGCCCACCTGCTCTCACTTTTCCTTAAAGGCCAAAGCGCAGGAGACAGCCAGAGAGGAGTTCGAAGAAGGAAGTGGCGGGAGGAGGAGATTTCCTTGCAGCAAATGTGCCAAACACGGGTGAATCATTCATAGCCATAGTGCCGAAGAGTCAAGCGGGTAATATCCTATCTCCCACTCCAACCCCTGTTACAGCAGCACCCCCGAGCTTCTCATGTTCCAACTAGCAGGGCAGTGTGGGAGGGAGAGCCTGATCACTGGTGGTAGATATATTTCCAGCAAGACGTGTGAAAAATCACCTTAATTTTCAAAAAAGTTATTAAGTGCCATTCTGGACATAGTCAACTTTAAACATTTTTGTCTTAGTTGTTACCTAAATCACGAAATAATAAAGAGCGGAGCCATAAACGTTTTATGAGTTTCAGGATGTGGAAATTAAAAATCAGAAAGACCATCAAATCGTTTTTCATCAACACAAGCACGTTCAGATTATTTTCGTTGTCTTTAGTTTTGACCATGTAATGTATAATTACAGTGTCTCTTAAGTATGTTGTTTTTCTATATGGCAAGGATGAGTAGCCATCTACAGGTTTACTAGCTATGTATGTTTGTGTCTATAAAAATCATATGAATGCTTTTCAAATTGCGAATTACTACAGTTTTTAAATGTCCTCATTAAGATAGCTTATTAGGCAGATTCAAATAATGAACATTGATTTTATTTGATTTAACTGGATAATCATGGCCCAGAAATAGAATTACTACATACTGCCAAAGGCCAATACTATTTCAGACTTAGCTATAAATTTAGTGACCATGCTTTCCAAACCAAAATCTGAACACACCATTTGACATCAGACAAAATAGCTGAAATCTGAAGTGACCTGGAAAATCTAGGACATCGGATTACCAACCTATGAAGTGATTATTAGGAGAGTTATAAATCAATATCACTGCAGTTGAAATAAAGCTAAAACTCTGTAGAATGTATATACCATGTGTGGTTTTTTTGTTTTTTTTTTTGAGACAGGGTCTCACCCTGCTGCCTGGGCTAGAGTGCCGTGCTGTCAGCCTAGCTCACAGCAACATCCAACTCCTGGGCTCAGTCCTCCTGCCTCAACCTCCCGAGTAGCTGGGACTGCAGGCATGTGCCACCCCGCCTGGCTTATTTTTTCTATATATTTTTAGTTGTCCAATTAATTTCTTTCTATTTTTAGTAGAGACGGGGGTCTCGCTCTTGCTCAGGCTGGTTTTGAACTCCTGACCTTGAGCAATCCTCCTGCCTCGGCCTCCCAGAGTGCTAGGATTACAGGCGTGAACCACCGCGCCCAGCCACCATGTGTGGTTTTTAAAAAATGTTTTTAATGTTAAACCACTGGTGTGATTCCTAATTAAGAAAC
>CAUYRT010009880.1:0-51128 GCA_963574885.1 Lepilemur ruficaudatus
GCTACTCGGGAGGCTGAGGCAGAAGGATTGCTTGAGCCCAGGAGTTTGAGGTTGCTGTGAGCTAAGCTGATGCCACGGCACTCACTCTAGCCTGGGCAACAGAGTGAGACTCTGTCTCAAAAAAAAAAAAAAAAAAAAAAAGTGAGTTGACTCCACTTTAAAAATACTCACTTCATAAAGGATAATGAAAAGCTAAGGAATTCTTCAAGATTTAAAAGGAGACTAAAGAAACATGACATAAATGCAAGGTGTGATCTTGGATTAGATCCTGGGTGGGGAAAAAAGTTGTTATGTGGACACTATTGAGACAATTGTTAAAATTTAGATATGAATATTGCACTAGATAAAAGATTGTATCAAGGTAAAACTTCTTGAATTTGATAATTACACTGTAGTTACATAAGGGAATATCCTTATTTTTAGGAAATGTGTGTGCGTATGGGGAGGGAAAGTGAGAGAAAATGATAAAGCAAATGTGGCAACATGTGAAGAAAGACACAGATAAATATAAGACATAGAAGTTTACTATTCAGGCCAGGCACGGTGGCTCACCTCTGTAATCCTAGCACTCTGGGAAGCCAAGTCGGGAGGATCACCTGAGGTCAGGAGTTTGAGACCAGCCTGACCAAGAAGGAGACCCCATCTCTACTAAAAATAGAAAACTTAGCCAGGTGTGGTGGCGCATGCCTGTAGTCCCAGCTACTCGGGAGCCTGAGGCAAAAGGATTGCTTGAGCCCAGGAGTTTGAGGTTGCTGTGAGCTATGGCACTCTAGCCCAGGCAACAGAGTGAGACTTTGTCTCAAAAAAAAGGTTTACTATTCAATGGATAAATATATTGTGGTACATTAGACAACTAAATAGAATGAACAAACTGTAATTAGACACAAAAATATGGATGAATTGCATAAATAAAATACTGAGCAAAAGAAATCAGAAAAAAGATGTATAATGTATCATTCCATTTATACATATAGTATAATGTTTATACCATTAGATGTCAAGTTAGAGCTGGACACAGTGGCTCACACTTATAACCCCAGCTCTTTCAGAGGCTGAGGCAGGAGGATCACTTGAAGCCAGGAGTTCAAAGCCAGCCTGGGCAACGTACCAAGACCCCATCGCTATAAAAAATTAAAAATAAAAATTGGACATGGCTGCTCACACCTGTAATCCCAGAACTCTGGGAGGCCAAGGCAGGAGGATTGCTTGAGCTCAGGTGTTCGAGATGAGCCTGAGCAAGAGCGAGACCCTGTCTCTACAAAAAATAGAAAAATTAGCCAGGTGTGGTGGCACAGGTCTGTAGTCCCAGCTACTTAGGAGGCTGAGCCTAGGAGTTGGAGGTTGCAGTGAGCTATGATGATGCCACTGTACTCTAGCTGGGGTGACAGAGTGACAGATAGATAGATAGATAAATAAATTAATTAATTAATGGGCTTGAGGGAGCCTGTTTGCCCCTTCTACCATGTGAGGACACAGAGAAGGCACCATCTATGAAGACGAGCCCTCACCAGACACGAAATCTGCTGGTAACTTGACCTTGGACTTCCCAGTCTCGAGAATAGTAAGCAATAAATTTTGATTGTTTGTAAATTACCCAGTCTCAGGTATTTTGTTCGAGAAGCCCAAACAGACTAAGAAAATGCTTCAATAAAAAATATCAATACCAAAGTGTATTGATTATTTATTTTTGCATAACAAATTACTCCAAAACTTAGCAGCCTGAAACAAAAAACATTATCTCATGCTATTTCTAAAGATCAGGAATCTGGAAGTAGCTTAATGGGTGGTTCGGGCTCAAGGTCTCCCATGAAGTTGCAGTGAAGATGTCACCTGGGGTTGGCAGCAGTCATCTGAAGGCTTGACTGGGGCTGGAGGATCTGTTTCTAAGAAGGCTCGCTCATGTGGCAGCTGGCTAGAAGCCTCAATTCCTAACTTGCTGTTGGCAGAAGGCCTCAATTCCTCATCACGCTAACCCCTCCTATGACTGTTTGAATGTCATTACACATAATAGATACCTTCCTCAGAGCAAGCAATCCAACAGAAAGAGCAAGAAGAAAGTCACACACAATGCTTTTTATTGCCTAGTGTCAGAAGCCACACTCCATCACTTTCACCACATTCAATTTCTCAGGAGCAAGTCACTAAGTCCAGCTCATACTCAAGGGCAGAGGAATTAGGACCCGCCTCTTGAATGGAGAAAAATCGAAGGATTTGTGGACATTTTAAAACCACCACATCAAGTTTTCCCGGAAACTATGTTAAAGGATTTGGACTGACAATCTGCATATTAAAAATAATAATAAAAATAATTTATCAACACATGGGAGATGAAAAAATTTAGTAATAACTAAAGAAATACACAAACAACTAATAATATACATTTGTTCATTTGTTAATTATTTAGTATGTATCAGTCATAGAATTAAGTGATTTACATGTGTCATTTTATTTAATCTTCACCACTGCATGTTGATGTAGGAACTAATGTTTTCTTCATTTTACAGATGAGGAAATTGAGGCTTAGTGAAGTAAAATGACTTGCCAAAGTCACCCAGCTGGTTGTGATTACAGTACTGTTTTCCAGTATTCTGGTATTCCCACATATCCTCATATTTTAAAGTACCAAAATAGAATTTTAGTTGAGGTAAAATCATTCTGTCAGCATTAAAAAAATAAATATGAATTCTGGATCATTTATAAATGAGGTACAGCTGCATTAAAATTTTGAACACACAAAGGTTTATTTGTTTAAAAACATTGTTGCATTTCACAGACTTCAAGAGGAGGAAAAAATGTCAACAGACAAAATAAGCTTCTATTGCAAGAATAATTATTCTGTTTCAAAGACTCTTTAAACAAGTAGACGTAGTGACAGAACATATAAAATTAGCATGGGTTCTCTGCATCGGAATCTCAATCTATATTCAATGAAATTAAAGAAGATGGATACAGATCAGTGATGTTCCTTTTGAAGCAAAAACTAGAGCTCATCAGAAATTAAGGAAAAAAATCACAACTGTGCAGAGAAACAAAAAAATTTGTTCCAAAAGATCTCCTCAAAGATATCAAACAAGAGGTGAACAGGAAAGAATTTGAACAGGAAAGAATTATTTGAATAGGAAAGAATCAAATAACTATATGTGAGGTTAGAGCACAACCATCCTCTCCCCATCCTCCCCAGTAGTATAACACCAGAAAGCGCTTCTTAGCAGCTAGAAAAATTTCCACAAAAAATACATTTGCAACTTAACAGTTTACACCTTTATATATTTTCTTTAAGAGGTCACTATTTTTAAAAAGAGCAAATGATATTATTTTTTAATTATTTATTATTGTATTTTAATTTTTATTGGTATTTGGTTTTTTACTTTAAAATAATATTACTTTAATATGCTAATGTTTATAATGTTTAAAATAAGAATGTATATTTAACATTCATATTTTAAACCTACATTTTTACATTTGGTTTTATATATATAAAGATATACACATATATGTTTGTCTTTCAAAGGTATTAAGCGATTTTACTTCTTTTTAAAGTATTTTGCTTTAAAAATAAATTACTGTTTTATATAAAACAAATGCTGAAATACCAGTGAAGTCATTATGCTCAGATCTTTCAATCTCTAGCAGCTAGTTATTATTGGCACTGGGATTTGAACTTAGAATAGTTCCAGCTTTAAACACAGTACTGTTGTTAAAAAACCCTGATTTAGATGAATTACCACCCCTGCCCCCACCACCAGGTAATTGTTTGGTGGGGGGAGGTCCTGTTCATTGTAGAATGTTAAGCAGCATCCTTGGCTGCTTGTCACTCATTAGATTCCAACAGCACCCTCCACCCTACCCAACCCTCCTGACCCACCCCTGCTTGGCCAGCCCTGGGACAACCAAAGTGTCTCCAGGACACTCCAGACAGTGCCAAATGTCCCCTGGAGGCAAAATTGCCTCCCATGGAGATCTAAATTTTACAGCCCTCTGTATATATGGAAAGAATGCCAAACTTGGAAGCAAGAGGTGAGTTTGAATCTTAGTTTCACCACCTGCATATAGATGTTTACAGCCCTTCATTTGAAAACAAGGCAAGCATCACATGGCTGCCTGGCTGTTCAGCTGCACATCTCTCCCCATTTCCTCTCTAACTGGAAATTCCAACCATAGGGCAGCATGCATCTGGACTCCTCTGTTCTCATCTCTTTGCATTTGCATCTCATCGGGAATATGTTTCTATGCTTTTCACCGGGCTATCTCTGGCTCACTCTTCAAGACTAAGGTCAGGCAAGCAGGCCCCTGACAGGTAGAGGTGGCTAGGAGGAGAGGTAGAGACTGATTAAAGATTCGAAACCACTAGTGCCCTGGATTCAATGTCAAGGGACCACATTAAGTTTACTGAGGATGAGGCCAGTTCTGGCTGAGGGAAAAGAAAAGCCAACAGGAAGTTTCTCAGGAAGTAAGATTGAGGAATGGAGCTCACATCTGACATGTGAAAGCAAGTTTGGAGAGACAGGACACAAATGAGGCTTGGGTTCCTTGAAAACAGATTCCCAACAAATGATGGGGGTAGGATGGGGAGAGGGTGCAGGCAGCTTCTCGTCCTCTTAACAGGCAGGTAAGGGTTTGAGTCAGGGACTGCACCCCTCATTTTCACCCAGTGGAAAAGAGGGAGCCATCCAGGACCAGCCACACCCCCTATTCCCCTGCAACCTGCACGAAGGCACGCTCCCTCACAGCCAGTCTCAGCCCGGTCTTACCAGTCTGATGTCCCCGAAGCACTGAAAACCCTGTGAAACTTCAACAAAATCATTCAAAACGACAGCAAAAGGAGACGAACGTACCTAATACCACAGTATTTACCATTCTCTTCCTCGTTTTTCCCCCTCTGCCTCATGTAACACACACTGACCCTCCATTTTTTGTTTCACTCCCCCTAACTCTCCGAACTCCACCTGTTCTGTGCTTCCTCTCCAGGTCAGCTCTTTTCCCTACAAACATCTCCCTCCTTCCTCTCCAAAATCAGTTCCGTACTCTCAGTGCTTTCCAACTTAGATCAGTGTAGTCCTGGCTTTCTCAGGTTCCCAAATCAACCCAGCACCCTCAGCAGCACAGAAAAAGGCTCGGGATCCCCCAGAAACACAGGCCTCTCCTTGGAAGATGGGGGAAAGGGAGGGTGCACTACTCGGATATTCAAATTTCAAGTCACAGAACATAAAAATCTTCAGCTGCCTCTCACTGCAGGACTTCATCTCCTGATAATAGCCCCCTCTTGTGGCTTTCTAGCCTCTACTTTTTCTTTGAATCATTTCCTCCCATCCATTTTCTTTTTTGGACACTCCTATTCCTAAAATCTTGAAACTCCTGGGCTAATAATTTGGTTTTCTTATCTCCCTCCCCCCGAGCCCATTTTTCCATTGCTTTATATTTTTTGTTCCACTTCCTAAAATATTTTCTTAACTTCATGTTGCAACCATTCTTTGGAATATATATTTTTGTGATTATGTATCTTTTGTTTCTAAGAGCTTTTTAATTTTCAGAATATTGCTTTTTATAGTTCCTTGCTCTTGTTAGAAAAAAAATATGCTCTCTGAAGATAGTGTATTAATTATTATTAATGTGCTATATCCACTATGTGATATCAATTACATTTTTATGTTCCTTGCATTGTGCCTGTTTTCACCTCCAGCCCCATTTGTGTCTTTATTTTGGTCTCTTTCATGGAAGAGACTTCCCTCAAACCCTGGTTTGCTCCTTCATATTTGAGCAGAGGCTCTTAAACGCCAATTGAATGCTAAGATTCGTTGGTTGGCATCTTCCCTGTAGGGTGAGATGGCAGAGACAACCATTTTCTTGGGAACTCCCAATGCTGATATCTGTGGAAGGTTTAGGCTGCCTGGTTCCCCCAGAGAAGCACCTGCAGTCTCCAGCCAGGGGGGCATGAGCCTGGCTGCCAGGCCCCTAGAAGCCAGGCAAAAGGAGCCCGAGGTTCCTGCTCTCCACACTCGGTCGAGTCTGAGGACCTGAAGCCCAGAGTCCCTCTGCTTCACTCTCTGCCCCTCCTGCCCTTTGCTGGGGTAGGAGACAAGCAATCACTGGCTGCCCAGGCTAGAGGAAGGAGCCTGGGATCTAACTGCTCATTATATACATTTTAAATTTAAACTCACCCTTCTGTTTCTAACCCCCTCCTTCCGCCCCCACCTTCACAGGCACAGGACGCTCCCAGTCCCGGCCATTTCTGTGGGCCTGCTCCCTGTGGGGTGCACTTAAGTATCAGCTTCCTGGGATCCCCAGTCCTTTATCCCTCTTCCGTTAGCTTTCTAGCTTCCAAATGTTTTTGTCATATCTCCACATATGGTTTCACTTAGGTTCTCCTTATTGTCTTACTGTTACTTTAGTGGGGTTTGGGAAGCGCGCAAACACGAAATGTGCGCATTTAATTTACCGCAGTTAACAGAAAGTGCCTCTTCCACCTTCCCGGCCTCTGTGCTCCACTTGTGAGGGTAATGCGCAACCTTGGCAATGCTCTCCCCACGCCCCTCTGGTCGGAGTGCCTTTGGCATCTTGTCTGCCTGGAGAACTCTCACTGTCCCTCCCCAGGCTCACTCGGGGCATCACTGGCTCCCATTTCTGTGTCCCATGGCCTTCTGTACGCCCGTTACAGCTTGGTTTTCAACCTGCGTCGAGGGAGACATGAAATTAGTGGGCCATGAAATAATTCAGTAGACCTTAAACATTATGTTATATATATTGGGAGGACCTGTAGGATGTACTTCTTTGTTTGTTTGTTTTTTGAGACAAGGTCTTGCTCTGTTACCCAGGCTGGAGTGCAGTGGCAAGATCATAGTCCACTATTTTCTCAAACTCTTGGCCTCAAGTGATTCTCCTCCTGCCTCAGCCTCCTGAGTAACTGTTACTAAAGCATGCACCACCATGCCCAATTAATTTTTTAAAATTTTTGTAGAGACAGTCTCACTATGTTGCCCAGGCTGGTCTTGAACTCCTGGCCTCAAGCAATCCTCCCACTTTGTCCCCCGAAAGTGCTGGTATTACAGGTGTGAGCCACTGCTCCTGGCCTCTCACTTTGAATCAGTTGTTTATGTGTCTTTATTACTAGACATTGAACAACTTTGGGGTGGGGACCATGAGTTAATCACCTTCCTTATGCCCTATTCACTGTCCCTTTGTCTACCTTCCCTATGTCCAGGCTTGTAGGCCTAGAATAAGCTCTGTCAAGGTACAGTTAATATTTAGTGGATTGAATTGAATATATATGAAATCACTGTGTAACCTGCAAAGTGATATGAATTTGAACTATTTGTCTAAACTAGGAGTCTAAAATTAGCTCACAGGAGAGCTAGGGCATCTGAGGACAAGTGGCTGAGTATTGTCACAAAGATTATATATAATATACCTGCAAGAGCAAGGCAGGCCTCTGGGAAGGCAGAGCCATGCCAGCTTACTAATCTCCTGGGATCTGAAACCAGTTCCAATTAAAGAGCTTTCCCATCCTGGTTATCTCATTTAGATATTCAAATACCTTGCAGTAATAAAGGGTTTGATTACTGAGAACCCATGGAGAGATTGTGGATTTTCCACAAACATTCTGGGAAAAATCACTACTTAAAATTCCTCTTTTCAGTAGTTAAGGAGGCTATAGAGCAGGTTTTTGGGAGGTGATGTATAATGGAAAGACTGTAGGACTCATGGCAATACAAAAATCTGGGTCCAGATTCTGTCTCCATAAGTCAGTAACTTTATCTCTCTCAAACTCAGTTTTCTTATCTGAAAAATGGGGACACCCGATATTGACTTCAAAAGGTTTTCATGGGGGATTAAATAAGCTAACACATGAGTAAGAGCGGGACATGACACATATTTTTCTTTCCCTTTTTTTTTGGAGACAGAGTCTCACTCTGTTGCCCAGGCTAGAGTGCCATGGCATCAGCCTAGCTCACAGCAACCTCAAACTCCTGGGCTCAAGCGATCCTCCTGCCCAGCCTCCTCCTCAGCTGGGAATACAGGCATGCACCACCATGCCCAGCTAATTTTTTTCTATATACTTTTAGTTGGCCAATTAATTTCTTTCTATTTTTAGTAGAGACGGGGTCTCGCTCTTGCTCAAGCTGGTCTCAAACTCCTGATCTTGAGCGATCCTCCTGCTTCAGCCTCCCAGAGTGCTAGGATTATAGGCATGAGCCATCGTGCCCGGCCTTCTTTCCCTTTCTTTATGCATTGTTTCTCTAAGAATCAGTTGTGGAGGAGGAAAACCACTGAGACAGACGCTATTAAAATAATATTCAGGTAGAATTGGGGCCAAGAATTGGGGCGTTGCTGGCCATCTTCACTTTGATCTTGTCTACTTTAGACCTGCTGAAGCTGAAATAAGAGGTGTCTGGCAATGCCTACAGCTGCTAATTTGCAGAGAAGCCAATGTCTGTTGTTCCAACGAGAGGCTGTAGCTCAGAGTTACCCAGAGCTGAAGCACAAAGCTGCTGGGCAGGTCTGAATATGCTTTGTTGGTCTACAATAAAAGAGACTTAAGCAATGCTCAAATTGTTAATTGATATCACCAGAAACAGCTTATTCAAGTTGCAAACTGTTATTGGATTTCTCTCAGTCTCCTCCTTTATTCCTTTCTTCGGGAAGCAAGGGACCTACATCCAAACTATGTACTGGGGAATGGACTGGTTTGGACACCACTCTTTTTATATCTTGGGAAGACAGTACCTTCCACTCAGTGAGAAAGAAAGGCCCTGGGCAGTTAATCAGCACGGATAGCTTAGTCCGGATATAACCTATCAGTTGGGAAATATTTTGCCTGAGAAAAAAGATACTGTCAGAGCTTCACTCTCTCTTGTGGTCACTGGGGTTTCTGAGGTAAGTCTGTTATGCCAGTTAAAACATTCTGGCTGATGCTCAAGAGAGAGTTCCAAAGATTTTATATTTTGAGTTCTTCAAGGCGTTGGTTATCTGAGCATTCGTAGAGTGGGAGCGGGGAGAGAGGCAGTATTTGTCTTTGTTTAGTCTGCGCCATACAAGGTTCCTTAGACTGGAAGCCTATAATTCTAAAGCCACTGATGAATGTAGACAGAGAAAAATATGAATAAATAAACTTCTTGCAACCAAATGATTACAGTGTGACTTGAAAAGGAATATTTAAAATCTGGATAGTTATATGTTGAAACGAAATAAAAGCATTTATGAGGTCCTGGAAGTAATTTAAAAAAAAAACAAGGAATAAGAATATTAATGCAGTAAAATAGCACCATATCAGGAGTGTTTCCAGAGCTCTGAGGGAAGGGTCTCCAAGGTTGACTGGGGAGCTCAATGATTATTGTCCTGCTACCACCATAGCCACCACCATATGTAGACAATAAACCAGCAAAAAGTTCCAACTGAGTGATCAAACGCCCGTTTTTATTAAGTTACACCAACAGCTATATCTGAAAAGAAGCTTTGGATTGCAAAATATAGAAAATATTGTTAACAAAGAGTCCAGATCTGGTATCCATGTAACAGAAGTAAGGGGCTGAAAAAGGGCAATATGTTTTATGAGTTGTCTCTTTAAAACCCTTCACCCTTTTTGAGGAATGAAAACCTGCATTACTGCCTGGGCCAGTAATCAGAGGGGCAATGGAATGTTCTTTATTCTTTGTTTTAAACCATAGGAGATGACTCAACTGAATTGTCCAGGCAAAAGACATAAGGTCATCTTCACTCTGACCAGGACCACCAACGATAGTTAAACAGCAATAGCCCAAAGCTGAAAACCCCCTTTAAAAGCTGTGTATTTCTGCTTAAAAGGACAATGGTTCTTTAAGAAGAGAGTCTGCCATTCTCCTCATTTGCTGCCAAAATTAATAAACTTATCTTTCCTATTCCTCAAACCACATGTCCTCATTCTTCGTTCAGCCAAGGGGAAAAGTACAGAACTTTTGGTAACATCCAGGGCTGACTAATTCACCAGAGGCCCCAGATCTTTTCTACCTTTCTTCTCTGCCACCTACAGGATGCTGGCTTATCTCCTGTGCCTGGTTCTACTCATGGTCACAAAATGGCTGCCTGAGTGCTGGATGTCACAAGTAATGTTCAGAGCAGAAATAAATTTTCATCCAACTAGATAGCATGGACACCTAAAATTTTTATTTAAATCGTGAAGGAGAGATCTGGTAAAGTATACAAAAAGTTCTGAATTGTTTTCTGGAAATAAATATACACATCAATAAATGCAAAAAAAATGACTAGGTTAGATGCAAAACTGATTAACATTCTACAAGACAAAAATACCATATCACCTCTGGGGTTAATGTCTCCTCAAGGCCATACAAGAACACCACCTTATCAATTTCTGCAGGGTAACTTTACAGAGCTGTAAACTCCTGGTGTTAGTAAAATATACTATGACAACAGTTATATTCCCAGGAGTATCAGATGAAGATCAAGTAGGCTTATTAGAAAAACTCTAGCATTATCGGAAGAAAAATACAACAATCATCATTTTGTCTTTTGTAAAATTTGGGATAACTTTTTCTTTCACGCATAGATTGTGGGAATGAGGGCGGTTTAATTGGCTTAGAGCAGCTGGGATTTTTCAAACCGCAGGTTGAAACCCATTAATGGGATGGTGGGATGGGAAATCAATAGCTTATAGAAGGCTGGGTGTGGTGACTCATGCCTGTAAACCTAGCACTCTAGGAGGCCGAGGCAGGAGGATCCTCTGAGCTCAGGAGTTCAAGACCAGCCTGAGCAAAAGTGAGACCCCGGCTTTACTAAAACAATAGAAAGAAACTATCTGGACAACTAAAAACAATATATATACATACATATATATATATATATATATATATTAGCCAGGCATGGTGGCACATGCCTGTAGTCCCAGCTACTTGGGAGGCTGAGGCAGGAGGATCGCTTGAGCCCAGGAGTTTGAGGTTGCTGTGAGCTAGTCTGATGCCATGGCACTCTAACCTGGGCAACAGTGTGAGATGCCATCTCAAAAAAAAAACAAAAAAAACACAAAAAAACACTAGTGTATAGAAACCAGCATTAAAAAAATGAAATGGAAGAGAATATCAGAATGTATTAAACACAATAAGGTCAAGTATCAGTATTGTGCCCATGGGTGTTGTGTATAAAATGCAGTGCCTAATATGGGTAATGGTTTAAAAATTTAAAAAACACTGACTTAGATTATTTAAGACTCACCCTGGAGGCTGCAAAGGGATCAGTGCAAACCCTAATTGCTTGGAGCAGAACAATTAAAATCAGGGTTTGTCCTTACGGAAGAAGCTGGGGAATGGCTGCTGGCTAGACCACCAACAGAGTGGGCCATACATTGACAAAATGGTACTTGATCCTATTTTCTCATCCTCAAAACGCAGGAGCGAAGATAAATGCCATATACCAGGGGTGGGGAACCGTTTCGTGTTAGAAGCCAGCATTAATTTAGCAGGAATCAAATAAGGCCACATTCCAGAAACGTCAATTGGATATAATTAAAAATGTACATTATTTTGTAAAGATCTAACTACTATGTACTTAATAATTTCAAAAAATGAAAACTATTAATTTTAAAGTTAACTAACCTTTTGATGACTTTGTCGTGTCTGCTTTTTGTTGGAAAGCATTTGAATATTTTTTTGCAGCATGGAAGTCCCCAGTTTCAGTTGATCCCCTAGATGGGTATCAGTCATTTGTGACCTTAAGGGCATCTTAATTTGTGTTAGGTAGGAGAATAGAGATTCACAGCAATAAGTGGTTGAAAAGCAAGAAAGCATTTTTTGGGCATGTTGCCATAGGTGTGGATATTCTAGTGCATTTTTCCACATTTCAATTGGAGCTTTCTTAGCATCAAACAATGACTTTAAAAAGTCATCTACTGAGAGCTTGCTCACTCAATTACATCTGTAGCTCTTACGGTGACTTGATGATATTAATTAGGTGAGGCCGAAATGCTAATTTGCATGTGATGTCATGGTTCTCAAAGTCAGTGAGGCTTTCATTGTATTCTCCAATTAATAGGTCTATAACAGCTGCATATTGATTCGCATATATCATCCTGCTCATCAATGACCTTTGGTAACTGGGGAAAGTCATCTGAAATTTCCTTTTGAAGAAGAGGTGTTTTGAAAAAAGATAGCTTTTTACAAAATGCTTGGATTTTTTGCCACATATCATATATTGCCTTAATTTTACCTTGCAAAGAAATATTTAAGTCGTTTTGATTTGACATATCACACAGAAATGCTGCATTCCTATAGAAATCTTCTTCAATAATTCACATTGCTAATTCTGTTCTTCATAATTTTTAACTATCTGTTCTCCCAGAGATAAAATTTTGGCTAACACCTGTCCCTGCGATAGCCAATGCACTTTAGAATGATACACAAATCCACTCTGAATATCTCATCCTTCAACTTTAGCATGTTACAAAACAGACGATGCTGTGTTGCATCTGCAAGAATATAGTTAACAATCCTTATAATTTGTTGCACAGTGTCACTTGAAATAGTAGCTTTAGCACAGAGATTTTGCTGATGGAAAATACAATGAAAAGAAATGAGAGGCCAGTGCAGTGGCTCTTGCCTGTAATCCTAGCACTCTGGGAGGCCAAGGCAAGAGCATTGCTTGAGCTCAGGAGTTTGAGACCAGCCTGAGCAAGAGCTAGTCCCTGTCTCTACCAAAAATAGAAAAAAGTAGCCAGGCAACTAAAAAGAGAAACAAAACAATTAGCCGGTCCCAGCTACTAGGAGGCTGAGGAAGGAGGATTGCTTGAGCCCAGGAGTTTGAGGTTTCTGTGAGCTAGGCTGATGCCACAGCATCCTAGCCTGGGCAACAGAGTAAGACTGAAAAGAAAAAAAATGAGAGCATCTGGATCTGTTAATACTTTTCTTACCTGTGCAGTAAACCTTCATGTTTTCCTGTCATGGAAGGTGTACCATCTGTACATACACCTGCTAAATTTACCAAATTCAGTCCAACTTCATGACATTTCTCTTGAAAGTCATTGAAGATATCTATTTCCTATGTTCTGTTTGCAAGAGTGCCCAAAGCAAGTAACTTTTCGTAGCAAAGAAAATCTTCTGTTATGACCCAAATGAAGTATAAAATCTGTGCCAAGTCAGTAGTATCAGTTGATTCATCCAAAGTGATTGAATAATATATATTTTCCTTTAAAGTATTGCATTATGTTGTTCTGTTAAGTTGCAGGCTAATTCATGCTGCCAATCAAGTATGGCTCTCCTTGAAAGAGGCAGTTGTTTGTACTTTGAAATGTTATCAGGGTCTAAGCATCCTACAACTTTGACAACACATTCTTTCACAATTTCTACATCACTGAATGGCTTCCTTTTTTTCCTGAGTACATAAGCTAACTTTTTAAGTTGCTTTGGTGGCATTATTTCCAGGTCTTATTGCTGCTTGAAAGAATTGTCCTAGCTTTTGCTTTTCATCTTTTAATTTCTGCACTACAACCTTTCATGCCTCTCCCTCTAATTTAAATATCTGTGGTCTTTATGAGTGTTATAATGCTGATGAGAACTGAATTTCTTTAATGTTGATCACAAAGCAAGCAAACCATCTTAGTAGAAACAAGATATTGAAATTCCCAATCCTCATTTAAAAAATCTGTTTTCTTCCTTCAGTGTTCTCTTGGTCTTTTTTGACTTCATGGGCTGTTAAGCAGACAGACTTAAAAAATATTGCTGAGCTGTGCAACTATTCGCAAATTCCACTTCAAACAGAAACACAGTGTACCACTGTCAAAAGCTGATAATATCCAGGATCAATGGGACATGGTATAACAACAACAACAAAAAAAGCTGATAATACTGGTAACAGACTGGTGTACTTGACCCTCATAAAACTCTCACCAACCAGCCTCATGTCATAGTGGCACCAGTCAGGCAGGAGAAGTTAGAACTAAATCATGTGCATAGCAGTGGTCAATTTAGCCCTTATGGTTTGCTAATGTTCTAATTGTACTGGTCAATCTGGGAGGATTATTTCATTGAAACTGATTTTATGCTTTGGTATTTTAAATATGTTAATTTAAAAAAGAAAAAATTATAAAAGAACAAAAAAGGATTAATAAAAATAAAAGGATTTGTTGTGTAAAATTTGGATTCAGTCAAAAGGCTGCACTTAAGGATCTAGAAGGCCACAGGTTCCCCACTCTTGCCTTACACAATCTTGACTGCTGTATGACTTTAAATGACTCAACACTTGTTTTATTATGTCAAATTTAGGAATGGTCCAAATATCATAAAAGTCATCCTTTATTTCCCTAATGATGCCAGTTATCTCCCAAATACCTGTTCTCTTTACTGACATAATAACTGAAAATTTATCTGGACATACAGCCACCCAGTTAAAGACTACATTTCCCGGCTTCCCTGGAGCTAGGAGATCATGATTACATTATTATGTGACTAAGTGCCAGCCAATGCAATGTATACAGAAGTGCACATTCAGTCATGAATTCAAATTCAGTCTCAATCTTTTTTTTTTTTTTTTTTGAGACAGAGTCTCACTCTGTTGCCCAGGCTAGAGTGCTGTGGCATCAGTCTAGCTCACAGCAACCTTAAACTCCTGGGCTCAAGCGATCCTCCTGCCTCAGCCTCCTGAGTAGCTGGGACTACAGGCGTGCACCACCATGCCCAGTTAATTTTTTCTATATATTTTTTATAGAAAAATTTTATCTATATATTTTTAGTTCTCCAGCTAATTTCTTTTCTATTTTCAGTAGAGATGGGGTCTCGCTCTTACTCAGGCTGGTCTCAAACTCCTGAGCTCAAACGATCCTCCTGCCTTGGCCTCCCAGAGTGCTAGGATTACAGGCGTGAGTCACCACACCGGGCCCAGTCTCAATCTTAATGCACTAGTTTTCTTTCCCTCCATTCTGCTGCTTGGAAAAAGGATTAATCGGGGACCACATGGATAAAAGCAACACCTTAGTAATGATGGAGCAACAAAATAGGACGTGGCCAAGGTCCCTCACACATACTGTCATATCAGCCCTGGATTATCACATAAGCAAGATATTAAACTTCTTACTTGTTTATGTCACTATTATTTTGAGTCCCTATTATAGTAGTTTAACCCATATCCTATCTAATACCTTCTTATTCTACCTTATTACTAATAGTAGAAAATGGTGTAAGTTTGGACTAAGGTATGTAGACATTTGGTGCATCTGATTTTAAGGTGTATGGACTTTAAACTATGCTCCCTGACAGCAAGTGTTTGCCTTTGTATCTAGGCTCCAAAACCCAGTAGGCTGATGATCATATAAAAAGTCAGAGAAAAACAATTCTTGCCAGTGACACATGCTGCTTAAATTAGACCATATGAAATTGTTGTTTTTGTAAGTAAAAAAATGGTTAAATATTAGCAATTCCATATATTTCAACTGCATAATTGATGTTGGATTTCACAGATGGTGGAGTTTTGGAATTCAAAAATGGTGAATTTTTCAATAATTGTCCTTTCTAAAGGGCCTAAGCCAAAAGTTGAATATCCACTGCAGAGGACTCTTAGGCAAACACCTGGATTGAGAGTCTCTTGCATGTCAATAGCCTGCTTCAGGTTGTGTCCAGAGATTCAGACAAAGCCTTGAGCTATATGCTGAATCTAATGGGATTACTTGTAACTATCTTAAAAGAGACAAAAGAGAAACCCATGAAGTAGTGGCAATTAACCATAGTTTTGTTGAAGGCTTTGGGAGTAGACAAAAGGCTCAGAAAATGATATGACTTAAACCCATCGGTGTGAACTACAGGATCTTTTTATGGAGCTTACTGTGTCCAGAGTATTGCAGATAAGCTATTTTCCTGTCCCTCGGTCAGTATGACAGTATGACAATGTGGTAGGTGGCCATACCATAGCTTTTATGTTACTGGCCTAATTGTATCATGAACACTGATTCTCTTGGCCTCAATTCCGAATTCCCAGGAAAGAATCTGATTGGCCAAATGGAGCAGATGCTCCTGATGCTCTGTGGCCACATCTGCTGGGCCCATCTCTGACTTTAGCTACTGCTGTAGTAGACAGCTCCTGTGAGCCCTGATGGCTTCTATCTCAAAGCCCAGCCTCGGTACTTTTGTCTCAGGGCTTTTTCTAAAGCCACCGTAGTTCAATCAACTTGCACACAAGTGTGACAGGCACATGGGAGGACATAGTGCAGGGCTTGGCAGATGATCCAAGTCAAGACAATTGGGCACAGTCAGAGTTGACATTAGAGCTCTGCTTGAGGAACCAGGAAAGACAGTTTTAATTTCCACTGGCCTTAGCACTGTGAGGATGGAAAAGCAGACAGAGGGAAACAAAGCCAAAAGTTGGAGATAAAAGGGAAGATTGAGAGAGAGGGAGAGACTGACTCTTCATTTCCAATTGCAGCCTGGCTCATCTCTCCATTTTGGAGGACACTGCTCAACTCTGAGCTTATTTCTCCTATTTACTTATCCCATTCCCAGAATTACAGGACCACAAGAGTGTGACCAACTCCACTCATGAGGGGCCAGAGGCATGTGAAAAGCAAAACGTGCTGAAGCTGGAAGGTCTCAATCTGGAGCTCCTTAAGGTAAAAGAGAGACATCAATCTAATGACTTCTATGCTTCATTCAAGAAATATTTCATAAGCACTGGGAATATTCTAGGCTAGTGCTTTTCAAAGTATGGTACATGGGCAATCTGTGTCAGAAATTCTTCAGGCGCTTCCTACTGAATTAGATGCTCCAGGGCCCAGGAATTTGCATTTTAAACTAGCTCTGTAAGTGATTCCGATTCACACTCAAATCTGAGAAACACTGTTCTAGGCACTGTTAGGTGCTAGGCCCTAACACAGAACAAAGTAGACATGGTCCCTAACGTTCCAGCATATTCCCAGCTGATTACAATGAGGTGAGATGGGTGCTAAAACAGAAGCAGGGCGATCACATAGCAGCAGGGGCGCCCAGCTCAGAATGAGGAAGGATCTGCAGCTGTGGAGAGACATCTATACGGCAGAGAAATATAGCAGTTGCCAGCTCGCGGAGAGTGCGGTGGCCGTGAAAGAAAAGGCCAGGGGGAGGGTATACAGTGAGAAGAAGTGAACTGGGAAAGACCCCAGCCCTCCATCCCCGAGATATCCGTCCTCGCTTTCACTGACCCTCCCGCTCGTCCCCGAGGCTTCTCAGAGAGACCCCTCGTGGCGCTACGTCCGCGCCCAGAATCGCGGAGCCGCACAAGGCCACCCACTAGCCTCGGGACAGCCCTTCAACTCCCCGCCTCCCGGAGCGGGAAAAGGCTGGGCTCGGCTCCGCCGGGACGCCCCCTGCAGCTTCCCGGCGACTGCGCGGGACGCGCCCGCCCTGCGTGATGACGTCAGCGCGCCGCGCGCGCCGAGGGAGGAGTGGGAGCCGTGGGCCGGCAGGCGCTGAGGCTCCGGTAACCCGGGCTGGGCGGGGGAGAGGAAGGGGCGGGGCGGGGAGCCCCTCAGAGTGCCGGGTCGCGGTCTGGACCCAGAGCGGGAGCCCTGGAGACGCTCAGCACTCGCTTCTTCTCCCCGCAGGCCCCGCCCGGTCTGGCGATGGAGTTTCCGGACCTCGGGGCTCACTGTTCGGAGCCGAGCTGTCAGCGCTTGGGTGAGGGGCGGAGCACGCGGGGGGCGGGGCCGAGCCGGACGGGGCTTGGAACCGCAGGTGGGGCGAGGAGGGGGCTCCTGGGCTGGAAATGCGGAAGGGCGGGCGGGCTCGAAGTTGGGGGCGGTGGCTGAGGGGGCGTGGCTAAGGAGATACTGGACTAGGGCAGGGATGCGGTGTGTTGCAAACAGGGCGTGTTTTCCTTCCCTTGAGTGGGAAGCCTGGGTGAAAGGTCCCGGTGGACCTGCAATTTGACCAACTCCCTGCAGATTTTCTGCCGCTCAAGTGCGATGCGTGCTCTGGCATCTTCTGCGCAGACCATGTGGCCTACGCCCAGCATCACTGTGGATCTGCTTACCAAAAGGTGAGGGGGCGATCCTGAGAGTAAAAGCGGGCGGATGGAGGATACGTGCAGAATCCCCAAAATCTGCCTGCCTCACATTTCCTGTCCGTTTTTGTCTTTCTGAGGTTCAGTCAGTACTGGGGAACATTGTTTTCCTGGGTGTTTGTGGGGTCATATCCAAGTTCTTTCAGGACCAGAGATTTGTTGGACTGGGAATGGGCCACAGACTGACCCCACCCCTTGACTGTAGGATATCCAGGTACCTGTATGCCCCCTCTGTAATGTTCCTGTGCCTGTGGCCAGAGGGGAGCCCCCTGACCGCGCTGTGGGGGAGCACATTGACAGAGACTGCCGCTCTGATCCAGCTCAGCAAAAACGTAAGGTAAGCATTGTAGGGGTCAGCCGTGACCCAGTTGGGACTACGGATGCCTGGAAACCTAAACAGCTAAATTCCTATCATGGGGTTGGAAGAGGCAGTCAGAGCCTTGGCAGAGACAAATCTTCCCACTTCACCTCAGATCTTCACCAATAAGTGTGAGCGCTCTGGCTGCCGACAGCGAGAAATGATGAAACTGACCTGTGAACGCTGTGGCCGAAACTTCTGCATCAAGCACCGTCACCCACTGGACCATGATTGCTCCGGGGAGGGGCACCCAACCAGCAGGGCAGGGTAACTGCACCGAGTCCTCTACTTGCCTTTGGGATCATCCCATCCTTTTGGAACTGATTCAGCCCCTATAATTATAAGTTGGAAAGCTTCAACCCTATCCCTGCTGGCTAGGGGAGTCTTTTGGCATCCTTTTCAAGTGCATGTTTTCCAGACTGTTTGGAGGAATTCTCCCTGCCCTGCCCCCCCGCCCCCACTTCCTGGGTAAGGTTTGCTGTTGGAGGCATGCCTAGAATGTCTCTCCCCTACAGACTTGCTGCCATCTCTAGAGCACAAGGTCTGGTTTCTACAAGCGCAGTGCCCAGCCCAAGTCAGACCTTGCCTTCCTGTACCTCTCCCAGCAGGTAGGCCTGCCTGTTTGTCCTCTCCTCCCTTTTTTCCCTTCAGATCTCTGACCTCAACCTCTTAAATATCTGCCATAGAGTCACAACCCAATCTCCACCCCGGACAACCCCTCCAGTGATTGCTTTGCAGAATGGCCTGGTGAGTTGGGCAGAGGTTGGATGGACAGAAGCAAACACAGAGAGAGTAAAGTCCAAGGAAACTGGTCGTCTTTTTCCCTTTGCAGAGTGAGGATGAGGCTCTGCAACGAGCTCTGGAAATGTCCTTGGCAGAGACCAAACCCCAAGTTCCAAGGTACCTACTCTCTGGTGAAAGAGAGAGGGTAGGCTGTGGGCAAGGGCTCAGTTTGGAGGGAGCGAGGGAGGTGGGACCACTCTGACCCAATGCAAAATAATCATTGGCAACTTGGGCTCAAAATTAAGATGAACTGTATGACCTTTGACAAGTTCTTTAACCCATAGGGCCTTCATTTCCTCTATAAAATAGGGACAATACTAATACCCACCTTGCAGGGTTGGCTGTGGGAAGATTGAGATAATGCCCAGCATCATGATGCCTAACACACACTGACCAGATGGTCACATTTTAGATATTACTGTCATCCCACTTAAGCTGTTACCCTCCCCCCCACCCCAGCCCTAGTTCTCAGGAGGAAGAAGACCTAGCTTTAGCACAAGCTCTGTCAGCCAGTGAGGCAGAATACCAACGGCAGCAGGTACGAGGATGGTGTGAAGATGGGGTCCTGTGCTGAGAGGCAGTAAGAAGTTGGGGGTGGGGATTCTGGGGTTGGAGGTTCTTCTAAGTGGTGGAGAGCTTTGGAATGGTGGGTATCCTTTTGTTTTCAGTATGGCTCCAGCCCACGCAGAGCTCTGAAATGAGGGCCATCCCCTCATTTCCTTGATGTCGTACCCTGTCTTCCCCTCCTTCCCCTCTCCTTGCTCCAGGCCCAGAGCCGCAGCTCGAAGCCGTCCAACTGCAGCCTGTGCTAGAGCCCAGGGCTGGGGAGGGAGGCTCAGCTGAGGAGGACTGTGGCCCTCACACCTCTAGGGTACACAGGGAGAGGAGCCCCGGAGCAGCAGAGACAAGCAGGAGTAATGTGGAGGTGGCCTCCAGGGAGCCTGTGGAAGGCCCTGCTAGCGTTCCAGCTGCAAGGGAGAGAGCGGCTAGCACCTGTCCCTCGTAGGGCCCTCGGTGGATATGGCCAGGCCCCATCCTCCCACCCCTTCATCATGTCATCCCCCTAATGCAGGGGCTGCCCCCACATGTAGGGGGCAGGGAGGGGCCTGGAAAAAAATAAAGGATCTTGGCAGTCAATAAGACATGCAAGTGGTGTGTTTCTTTTTCTTCTCCAACCCAAAACAGAAGTCTTGTCAAGAATGCTCACCTGACTTAAGGGTAGAGGCCCACTGCAATACCCCACACCAACAAGCCACAGTGATCCTCACATAGTCCATACTTTTATTTCCCCAAAACGGGCTTTTCTAAAAGGTCCCTTTCCCTCACTATACCTAACACCAAGGTGAAATAAGCCAGGGAAAAGGGATATATCTTATTCCTCTCTGAATTAGCCGTTGAGAAGGATGTGGCCACAACTTTTGTCACCGTGCCATTTTCTGGGGCTTAGTGTCTTCAGAGACTCCTTTCTGTCCCCGCTGCTGCAGCTGCCACATGTCAGCATACACCCCACCTCGGGACAGCAGAGCCTCGTGCCTGGGGCAAGGAGGAAAGTATAAGCCCCAACCATCACTTTTACTCCAAGGGTCCTTGCCTCCAGCCCACAGAGAGGACAGAGGGGAAGGGCAGGGGAGATCCCCTCCAGAAGCCCTGACCCCACTCATCCCGCCTGTCTCTTACTGTCCTCTCTCCACAATGCAGCCGTCCTTGATGACAAGGATCTGGTCAGCGTGGACCACAGTTGAGAGCCTGAAAAGTCAGATCAGTTAAGTACTATCCCACCAAAGTGGGTCCATGCTGCCAGCTGCCCCGGTCCTGTAGTCCTGTACCTGTGTGCAACTATGATGGTGGTGCGGTTGGCGCAGACTTTGGCCAAAGAAGCCTGGATGGCCCTCTCGTTAGATGTATCCAGTGCTGATGTTGCCTACAGAGAGGGTCTGGGTAAAACTGCTTCTGCCACTCAAAACCCCCAACAGGCTGCTAGCTGAGGCCTCAGGAATACACAAGAATTGGGCTTGAGAACTGTCAAGTGTTTCTGCGAAACATGGATTTGTGGTATCTACCTAGGGGGGAAGTAGCGCCCAGCAGGAATGGCTTGGGCATGCACAGGAGGAAGGAGGGGAGAACGTTGCCCAGGACTCACCTCATCCAGCAGAATGATGTCTGGAGCCTTGAGAATGGTGCGGGCGATGGCGACGCGCTGTTTCTCCCCGCCACTCAGTTTCAGTCCCCGCTCGCCCACCTGCGTCTCGTACCCTGTGGGTATTGCCCACCACCCTCAAGTCACACACCAGAGACATGGTTTCTGTGACCACATGGACAAGGAAGGGTGGAACAGGGGTCAGAGTGATTAACAGGATGACACTGGGCTGGGGAGGGGACTCTGCAGAGGAGCCTCACCTTCAGGGAAAGCCATAATGGCGTCATGGATGCCTGCAGCTTGAGCAGCAGCCTCGACCTCATCGTTCCCAGCTGTGACACGGCCGTAGCGGATATTGTTGGCAATGGTGTCATTGAAGAGGACGGTGTCCTGGGGCACGACTCCAATATGAGACCGGAGAGAGATCTGGGTCACCTGGGGCGGAAAGACCACACACCCTGCCCTGTAAGATCTGCCCCCCAGGCCTGGGAGGATGGGCTGGCAGGAAGCCCATGGGATAAGAGACCCTGGGTAAGAATCCCACCATCACCACCCCAAATCTTAATGTGTGGGCAAACCACTCTACCTCTCTGTTTCCCCATCTATAGAAAAGATACACATGCTTTCTCTACCTGCTTCACCAAACTGCTGCAGAAGATCTTTGTACTTTCTACAGCACCATACAAATCATTCACAGGACTGCTTTACTTGTGTAGGTTATACAGTACTAGGAAGGCTCCAGCTTTTTGCAGGGTTGACATCTCCTTCTACTCTCTCTGGACACCCAGCCCTTACCGTTCTTCCACACACAGACCCCCTAAATAACAATCTTCTCCCAAGCAACCTTACCTGTGAAATATCCTGCCCATCTATTCGGATACAGCCAGAGTTGATGTTATAGAAGCGAAACAGCAGGCGTAAAACTGTGCTCTTGCCTGCCCCAGATGGGCCCACCTGTTGCATTGGAAACAGAAGGGGAAATTCTCAGGGCCACTGGCTTTTAAGGCTCCCTCTCCAAGAGGCCACCAATGCCCATGGGAACTGCAACATTCAGTCCTGTTGCCCATGATGACAAGGCTCTCTGACTCCACACCCCCAGGTCAAGAGCCACTATGAGCACTGAGGGAAGCTTGAGGAACCTGAGCCAAGTGGCTGGGTCTCTTCTCACCAGGGCCAGCGTCTGACCAGGCATCACAGTGAAGGACATGTCCTGCAGGGTCTCCCGCCTGCAAGGAAGCATGGGCAGTCAGCAGGCCCCTTCCTCACCAGAGCTGCTACAGGGCCCTGCCCCTCCCCTGCCCAGGCTCTCATCCTAGGCTTGGTGGACTGAGGAGCAGGGACTCAGAGCAGACGAAGGGCAGGAAGGCAGTGTGCAAACGGACTGCAGGAAAGGAAAGAAGGCAAAGGGGGAGGGCTCACCCATCGGTGTAGCTGAAGTGCACATTTTCAAACTCAATCTGGCCCTTCTGAAAGTGAAGGGGCCCTGCTCCAGGAAGGTCCTTCACCTGGAAGAGTGCCACCCATGTGTGCTGCCATTATTGGCCTGGCATTCTCCGGGCACAAGAAATACCACACAGCTCCCCACCCCCATACCCCACTCCTCTCTCTTCACTCACTTCTGTCTCCTCTTTCAGCAAGTCAAACATGTTCTCCATGTCGATGAAGTTGGTCTGGATCATCCTGTAAGAAGGGTGCTGGTTGGGGCTCCTCTGAGTAGCCAGGAAATAGCAATGCACCCGGACAGGTGAGGGCCAGGGGTCAGGTTACCTGTAGTAGGTGCCAAACCAGTTGAGGGGTGAGTACAGCTGGATGATGTAGGTGCCAAAGAGCACAAAGTCCCCGACCTGTGGAAATTCAGGGAAGATGATCAAATCACAGGAGGCCTGCAGGCTGCTCTTCCTGTCACCCTGCCCACTTCCCACCCAAGAGCCTGGTGGCCCAAACATAGGCCCCAGGCCCCTCTTCCCTGCCCCCCACTCTCTTGTTCATGATCCTGCCTCACCTGTAGTTTCTGCTCAGTGACAAAGTATGCACAAAGCAGGGAGCCAGCGAGAAGCCCGAGTCCAATCACCAAGTTCTGAGTCTGATTTAGTACAACCAGTGAAGCGTTTGACTTCCACTCCAAACCCTGAGGGCAGTAACACAGGAGGAAGGAATGTCCCATACACACTGATCACCACCACACCCACACCTGGGCAGGCATCTTCAACCTCACCACCCGAATTCTGCTCCTGGCCCTGGCGATTCTCCCCAGCCAGCTCAGTGCTCTCAGGAGGCCTCAAACTAGCATCCTCACCTGATATTTGATGATGGCCTCTCGATAGCGTTCCACTTCATAACCCTCGGCATTGTAATACTTCACCTGATGAATTCAAAACCACTGTTTGGCATGGGCACTGCATGCGACACTCGGATCACCCCCTCCAGATCCCCAATCCCTCCTTCCTGATTTCAAACACCACACACAAATATCACACGCCCCAGCTCCTCCTTAGCCCCAGGGGTCCCAGCCACAGTCCTCTACATCTCCGTGCCTCACACCACCGCCATTGGGGCCCATTACCGTCTCGAAGTTTAGCAGAGAGTCCACGGCTCGTGCCCGGGTAGTGTTCTCCTGTGTGTTCATAGCCCGGCGAAACTTGGCTCTCCACTCAGTGACCACAATGGTCAGGACTGGAGAATGACAGGAGGAGGGGGAGGGAGAAGAGGACATCACCCCAACAGCAGAGACCAAATGTGAATGTCCACTACCTGCCAGGCATACAGTGAACCTGCACTAGAGCCCAGGACCCAGATTCCAGGGGAGAGAGCCTTGAGCCTGCTGAGGGAAGGAGCTGTGTCCAAGACATCGTTGCAGCCTGCACAAAGCCTCATGGGCAGAAAATGCTTTTGGCGAACACGTGAAGACAAGCTACATCTTGTCACATAAATGAGGTTCCTCCTTGACCTGCATCCACAGCGGGGACCTAATGTGACAAAGATGCCCTTCCCCAGGCCTCCACCTAGGTTAAAGTTCAACTTGACCGAGGAAGAGACCCACCCATCACATCAGGAGCAGTAGGAGCCCATTCAAGTGCACCAACCTTCCACCACCTTCCAAAGGTGGGTCACCTGATTAGGAGCAGAGTTCCTGCTCAAGGCATGACAGTTCAGGGAGCTGTCATCATTCAGTGGTGTTACTCACAGAGGTAAAGACTCATGCACAGGAACACAATAAGGCCAAACCAGGCGTTGAAGAACATGCTGAAGTAGATGATGCCGATGATGATGTCGGCCAATGTGGGGATAATGTTGAACACCAGGTAGCTACGAGGGCGAGTCAAGCGACAAAGAAAGGTTCAGGGGCTCAGATCCAGCAACCCTGGCTCTAGGAGTTTCAGTGTAGTGTTTTGTTTTCAACAACAGACTGGAACCAATCTAAACTGATTCCACTCTCATGAGGGGGATAACTAAATCAATTGTAGCATGCCCCAACTACAGAATTCTCTGGATTGATTACAAGGAATGAGGAGATCTTCATGCACCAGTGAAAACATATCTCCATAATGTTTTGTTAATAAAGCAACACTGAGAATGACGCCCATGTCATGATACCATCTGTTTTAAGAAAAACCTCCACAATACTGCACATATAGCATGTATGTAAACATACGAAAAAGCAGAATTCAACATACTAAACAGAGCGGGAAGCTCTGGAGAAGTGAGTGAAGTTCAAAAGATTTGCTCTCTGTGTTCTTTGGTTCATTGTGAGAGCACGTGTATAATAATCCCGTAATTAGAAAAACACCAATGTTGGAAGGGCAGCTCCTCAGGCTCGGTCTATTCTCCTCCTCTCCAGCCCCACCCTCCCACGAGCCTTTCCCCTAGGGTGGCACCTTAGCAGCCCTGTGACACTGGACGTGCCCCGGTCCACGATCCGCAGCACCTCCCCGGTGCGGCGCGCCAGGTGCCAGCGCAGTGAGAGCTCGTGCAGGTGGGAGAAGAGGCGCAACTCTATCCGCCGCGATGTGAACTGCTGCACCCGGATCCACAGGAACGTGCGCAGGTTGCTCACGAAGCCTGGGGGAAGCCGGGGGAGGCCTCAGTAGGGCTTGAGGGCTGAGAGACATCAGCCCAGCGCCAAGCTGTGAAAGACCTGAGAGCACAAAGGGACCTGGGAGAGGAATGCTCCAAGAGGCATGATGGTAGGGGATGCCTGTGGGAGGGGCTGACACCAAGCAGGGTCAGCGCAGAGTCGCTCATACCTGTGCTGCCAGTGCCACCCCCCTGGAGGAACTTGAGAAAGACATAGGTGGTAACGGTCCAGGCCAGAGAGCTCCAAGGTGCCTTCTGGGTCAGCAAGTTCACTGTAGAGAAAACGAGTCAGAGCCGACTTATGGCACCCAGCACTGTCTTCAGGCAAAACTGCCCCAGACTCTTTCTGATCACCCAGTTCCCAACTCTGTCCTACCTCCCTAAGTAAGGACCACCCCAGACACCATGCAAGCGATCCCCAATGGACTGATTTCATGGAAGACAATGATTCCACAGCTGGCAGGAGCGGGGTATAGGGAGCGGCTGTAAATACAGATGAAGTTTGCTCACCCACCGCTCACCTCCTGCTGTGCAGCCCAGTTCCTAACAAGCCATAGACTGCTACCAATCTGCAGCCCAGGGGCTGGGGACCACCGCACCAGGCCACTGAAGGACCTGCATACACTGAGCTGGCACTCCTTCTTCCCCTCACCAATGTCCCTGTAGAAGATGGGCACCAACACGTTGAGTGCCCGTTCTGACCCCATGAGCCCCAGGCAGATGAGTACAACCAGCTGCAGAGCTGGACTCCCCCGAGGCCACAGGTAGCCACTCAGTAGGCGGAGCTTCCTGCCAAGATCTCGCCAGGTAGACCCTTGGTCTGTTGAGTGAACCTAGGATGGTGAAACACACAGGGGAGGGGAGCTCAAAAATCAAAAAGCACACTAGCCAGAAACCCTCTAGGGAAAAGTATGGGGTTATAGCTCCAAGGTATCTTAGACCCATAAGTGATCCCTGAAGGGGTCAGAAAAGCTAATATGTCACAAACTGAGATTTGGAAAAGTAGTAATTCATTATGGGGGGAAGGAATGATGACAGGGAATGAAATTAAGATAGACCCAGGATTCAGAAAGTGAGGTATACCGGGCTCCTTTCTGCATCTCGGTCGTCTTCATAAACCTGCAAGGTGTAGGACTGGGGACGAAGCCCTGGGGCCCAGAGACCCAGGACAAACAGCCCTCCAGAGACGACATATCGCAGCACCCACAGGCTAAACTGAACCTAGAATTAAACATATATAGGGGTACAATAAGCAGCAATGGGGGCCCAAGAGAGTATCATCAAGGGCCCAAATCCACTGTATTACTATTAATAACAGGGCTGGGGACTGGTGTAGGGAACACACCCAGCTCCTCAGGGAGGAACCTTTAAGCACGTAAAGGCTTTAAAAAAAAAAAAAAAGCCCACAGTGACTCAGCACAGACACACCCCACCAGCTGGCTATCAGCTCCCAGCCTGCATTGACTTCTCCCTTCTTTTTCTTAGAGGCATCCCAAAGCATGGAGCCAGTATAACCAGACATGCAGTACTTCTTCCCAAGCCCTGCCATCAAATACATCCCCTCTCCCCACAATGGTCCCTCACCTGCTGGCCCAGGTCCGCCCTTGCCCACCACCACTGCGGGCTGTTCCAAGACACCAAGGCCAAGTTCTCGGCTGCAAACGCCACAGTCCAGAAGAGCAGGAGACCCGGGCTGTGCCTCGACTTGATCCAGATGCCCATTGCCAGTCTCTGCCGTGCCTGGCTCCGTTCCACCACGAGCAGCCACAGACCACAGGCGCTGGCCAGATTCTCCAGTATGGAGGACAGCAGTACGTAGCTTGGCAGCCTGGCCCCCGGGGCAGTGCCCACCCGGCCAGCCAGGCGGGCTAGGGGCAGCGCCACCTGAAGTGCGGCCAGAAGCAGCTGCAGCACGTAGGGAGCGACACAAGGGCCGGCCACCAAAGGCAGCGGGTAGGCGCCGGCTGGCTGCTCCGGACGCTTGCAGGGAAGAGCCAGCACCAAGGCTAGAGCCCCTAGGGCCATCAGCGTGGAGGGCACGAGCGTGAAGAAGAAGCAGGGACTCAGGCCATGCTGCGCCCAGGCCGGACCCACCGGCCCTTCGGCCTCGCAGTAGTTGCCCACAGTCACCATGGCAATGCGTGGACGCCGGTCGAAGCTGCGGGCACTGTGGAACCGGAGAATCGGACTGGCAACTCGGGGAGAGGAGAGGGTGCCGGGCTGTCTAGGGTCATGGAGCCGCTGGGCGCTAAGCTCGCGGGGGTCGCGGGGGGACGCACGTGGACCCGGCCTCACCGCCCACTCGCCTCGCGCACGCGCGCCACAACGCACTTACGCAGGGCACGTACGCCGTCTCCGCCCGTCCCTCCCGGCTGGCAGCCCAGGAGGACCTTCCTGCCAACTCCAGGCCCACAGGAATGCACGGCGCGGAACAGCGCCTTTCTCTCTCGTGTTGCAGCCCCGCCCACTAGGCCGCCCCTCACCCTAACCAGGGTGCCCATTGGCCAGATGTCTCCGAAGGGGCGGGGCAACGGTGCACGCGAGGAAGGCAAATTAGAGGGGCAGAGACGGCTTGGTCACGTGGCCAGGGCGGGAAATCTGACAGCGCGTTCGGCTGGAGACTTTGACCTCCGCAGAACAGTGGGTCGGAAATGGCCCTTCCGTCAGCCGGCTAACTCGGTATAGCCGAGCGACAAAAATAGACCTATTTTCTTCCAGATCCCCACCCAGTCCCCAGGAACCTGGGGAATCACTCCTCTTGTTCCCAGGATCCTAGCCGCGCAAGACAAGAAGTAGCTGCGACCTGGTCAAAGTCCCTTCTTTATTGAGGGTTATCAAGCTGTACACAGTCCCCACCCAGCTCCGCTGTGAGTTGGGGCAGCATAGTTCACTCTCCCAAAGCGGACTGGAGCTGGGTGAGGGGTGGGGCAGAGAGTAGGAGCCGAGTCCCAGCATGCATTGCAGCAGCACAAAGCCTAGGGCAAGCCCACGGCCCTTCCATAGCCCTCCAGGGGACAGCGAGATACTAGGTACGGGACACAGCTCTCTTGCTGGGATGCAGACAGCAGAGGTCACTCCAGCCCTGTCCGTCCCATGTGCAGGTGGTGAGGGGTACAATAAGCAGCAATGGGGGCCCAGGAAAGCCTCAGTCTCCCTGGGCCCATCCTAAAAGTTGGAGAGGGCAGGAAAGACTTTCCATTCTGCTCCTGCAGGATGACCTTCTTTCTTAGTGTCAAAAGAGTGGAGCTGGGAGCGAAGGCCTCCACCCCAACGCAAAGCAAAAGCCAAACAGAAGGGGAGCGAGGATACAGAATGGGAGCAAGCAGCACACACATGCCAGTGATGTGCAGGAAGCAGAAGAGATGAGCTGGCTGCAGAACTGGGCGAGAACTGGGGGTGAGGTAAGGGCCACAGCCTGAGCTGCTCGTCGTCTATTTAGGGTGGGGGGTAGACTGCAGGGGTTGAGGGTCTAGGCCCAACCTCCCCATTCCACAGTTGGCACAGGTTCTCCCTGCTTGGCAGCTTCTGCAGTGGGCAGCCCTCTGGAGACTTGCAGGGATGGGTGCAAAGGTGGCAGTACTGGGGCTGGGCTGGGGACCAGTTTCTAGCACCACACTCTGAGCCAAGGGGGTCTTGGGGATGGGGCTAAAGTCCTATGCCCCTGGTTCCTAGGCCCCAAATTCTTCTCCTGGGGCTGTGGCAAGCCCACTGTTGGCACCTCCGTTGGCCAGGCACGGACACACAAACACCACACACGTGGAGCCAGGCAACACTCAGAGGAGCCCTCCTATGGCAGGCATATGGGATGGCAGGGCAGCAGTGGCCTCCATCCTAGGGCATAGGGATCCTCCTCAGCCTTGTCTATACCTGTGGAGGGAAAATGGTTGGTAATGGAGATAGTCTTCAGCTATCTGCTTGCCCATAGAAGCCTGGAAATAAGGGGAAGGAAATCTTGATTCTTGGGGAGATAAGTGAAGGAAAAATCACGCTGTGGACTTCCGAGCAGTTGAGGGAAGAAAGGGGAGTGTACTTTGGCTTTTTTCTCCATCATAAATTGTCTCTGAAGGGGGAGTGTATTTTGGAGGGCAGGGTGCAGAATCTCTGTGCTACAGGCGGTGTCGGGGGCAGGGCATACCTTCCTTCACATGAAAAGCTGTTACCTCGGCCTGGAAGTTTTTATTTCCAGCAATTATTCTTGTCCAGAAGAGCCCCGGAGCCCTTACCTTGTGTACCTGAGGGGGAAGCTCGTCCTCTGAGCCCTCCTCGGGCACGGGCTCAGGGTGCCTTGATGCTGACTGCCCATCTTCAGCCCACCCTCCAAGAGGCAGCCGAGAGAAGTGAGAGGGAGCCCGGGGCACTGTGCCAGGATCTAAAGAGACAGGTAAGCATACACTTAGAAGGAACACAGATAGCCATGAGGAAAAGAGTTGGGGGCTGCTCAGGTGTTAGTCTTTGGGCCCGGTCCCTCTGACCTCTTTCCTCCCCAAGAGAGGCCCCAGAAGAACCACCCTTCCCTGCAGCCTCTATTTCCTCCTGTGCCCCCAGTGGATACCTGTAATGCCCCCATAGCGCCTCTGGAAGCCCCCGTGCAGGGCGGTGGTCTCAGGAGCTCCAGGTCGAGGTGCTGCACAGGGATAGCTGGCAGAGCGGGGGATAGGTTGGGGGGCCCGGGCACCTTCTGCCCCCTCTTCAGGGGCACTCTCCCCACTCTCATCACTCTCCCGGCGGTGCCACACATGCCGCTCAGGCTCAGCCTGGGCCTGCTGCTTGTGGAGCTAGAGAAGTGGGGGGTGGGGTCATTAGCGGGAGGGCAGAAAGATGTCTGTCTGAGACAGCTGCCCTCCACCATGATATCAGCCAGTTCCCACTTATACCCCCTCACCTAGAATCCTTGACCCAGAGTACCTGTCGTGTTAAAAGTGTGTAACATACATCTCATGCTTTATAGGTTACATTCTCAGCAGATCCCTGGAAAAAGCCTGTGCGTTATAGGTTGTAATGGCTCTCATTTTACCTGTGCATTTGATTTAAGAACAAACTGATTGAGCATCTAAGTGCCAGGCACTCTTTTAGGTGCTGGGGATACAGCAGTAAACAAAATAGAAAAAAATGCCAGCTCTTGTGAGGCTTATATGCTGGTGGGGATGTTTATTAAACAAATAAATTTTTAAAAAGCACAATGTCAGATGGTGCTAAATGCTATGGAGAAAAATGGAACAGAAAAATTCAGGAGGAGGGGCAAGGGAGGCTTTTACTGAGAGTGGTCAGAGAAAGTCTCAAGGAAAAGGTAACTGCAGAGACCCCAAAATGGAGGGAGCCATCTGCATATCTCAGGGAATTGGATTCTAGGCAGGGGAAACTACACATGTGTGAAAGCCTGGGATGAGATACGTTTGGCTAAAAAGGATATTAAGAAGGCATATATGAAAATGGAGATGGCAGAGAAATGACTGGAACCCTGGACTTGGTTCTCTGCATCTAACCTATTTGTCAGCCACCCACTCACCTGATGCATATAGAGAGCGTGCAGGCTCATCTCGGTGGATGCGTATTCCGACAGCACCAGGCTCTGCAGCTGTCCTTCCCACACACTGCTCCCGGAGCTGGCTGTCCTGGCATCCACCCTGTCCCTCCCAGCACAGACAGACAGTAGTTGTCAACATTTCTGAGACCCACACAAGTTGTTGGAGGCTACTGTCATGCCCTCCCACCTTGGCCCATCTTTACTCACCCAGATCCTGTCATGGTGCTGGGAGCCCGGCCTGGGGGGACCTGCCCAGGCTGCAGAGGGGAGAAGGAGCGTAGGGCAGAGGCAACTTCAGCCCTGTGCCTGGAGCCCTGCAGGTCTCTGGGAAGTGGGGGGCCCCGGCAGGATGAGCCCGCTACCACATTTGCAATAAGACTCAGTGGCTATGAAAGAAAGGGGTGGGTAAAATTATCAGGGCAGGAGACTGGCCTCCAGGTCCCTTAGTATTCTTAATCTCAGGACCCAATGGCACATACTGAAAAGACAGAAGGAAAACCTTCCACCCCATGCCCATCCTCAACTCCCAGCTCTTGCCCATCATGTCCCAGTCCCCAGGAACACACCTCAGACTCAGACTGTAAGGACTGGATGGATGTAAAGAGGGCATTTTCAGGGAGCAGACCCCCTTGGGCAAGGCCGGCAGCTGCTCCATCTCGTTGAACCTGCTCCTTGAGGAAGCCTAGGAAGGCTGTGCTCTCACGTGGTGGCTGCCAGCCAGGATTGGTGATGGCAAAGTGCATAAGTGACAACTCTGTCTTCCCATCCTCAGCTTGCTGGTACACTGAGGCCTCTGTCTGCCCACCGGATAGCCACTGCAAAAGGGAGACCACAGTAAGCAGGACTGTCCTCTTACAGGAACCCTTTCTATACCTTTCCTATTATGGGGGAGGCCTTGCCCCTGGAGGACAGAGACTTGTTGTATCTTGTCCAGGGGCCCCAGTGCCTACTCCAGGAGTGGCCACATGCTGGCCAGTTGCCTTTCTGAAGGAAGCTTAGCCAAGGGTACAAATTAAAGCTGAAATCCAGCTCGGGCTCCTAAGCAGTGTGTTCCTGGTACAGACTGCCTTTTTCTGATTTGTTGACTCAGAAGGGATACCTTTTTGCAGTTTATCCAAAGACACTATATGTGCCAGCATTATCCCTGGCCACTTGCCCTGCCCCTCTGCCAGTACCTGGGGATGACCATGCTGGCGAACATCCATTTGAGCAAAGGAGCAGGTATCTCCAACACCAACGACCTCCACAGTGAAATTGCGGAAGAAGTCTATAATCTCCAGGGCCCTTGGGCGCAGGCAGAAGATGAGGATGAGTGGTGTGACAATGGGGCTCAGCAACTCCTCCAAGATGAACACCTAAAAGGGAGGGGACCAAGGTCACCAGACAGCAGGAGGGAGGCCAGCCCTCACCACCGAGCTACCAGCCAGTCTCTAGCAGGCCCTAACTCCAACTCCACTCACTGCCTTGTACTGGAAGAGCTGGGCAAACTCGTCCCGGGTCTGCGAGCGGTGGGCATTACCCTGCCAGTGGTCAGGCATGTAGTGGATGTGAGCGAGGATCACGCGGAGCAGCTGCTCAGGGCAGAACACCATGTGCTGGTCCGGGATGAAGGACCTAGTAAGATCAGGTCATGGTGAGATGGAAGCTTTTCCCAGGAATGCTAGTCTGCTTGCTCCCACCTGCTGCCTTGGCCTACCTGCACACAGTCACAGTGACCCCCAGGAGTGTGACGGTGGTGAGGACATGTTCCACAGCCAACACATCTTCATCGTAGATGGTGAGGGCAATAAGCACAGCCAGGATGGAGCCAGCGAAGAAGGCTCCATTCTTGGCCAGCAATGTCAACAGAGGTGACAAGAAACAATTCATGTACTTGGAGGCAGGCTTGTAGCCACGGTTGAGACGGGACTGCAGCTCATGCTCTAGCTCGTTGAAGTGGCGGAGGTAGCAGCGGCCATAGAGTGACCAGCAGCGTGCTCCCAGGGCCCCTGGCTCCCGTTTCAGCACCTCGGCATAGCTGAAGAAGGCGTAGAGGATTTGCCAGATGAGGATGAGGGGGCATAACAGGAAGTTAGCGATGCCAATCCACAGGATGCGGTTGCTGAGGCGCTGGGCCAGCTCTAGCCGTTGCCCCCCACGTTTGTACTCAGCTTTGAGGCTCCATTCATTGAGAAACAGAGAGCCAGGTCCCCAGAAGAGGATCAGCTCGAAGTTGTACTTGAGGCCACGGGTGAAGAAGACGGCCTCCCCAAGGCCAGGCAGGCGGAAGCGCAGAGGCAGGAGGGATTTGTTAACCAGTGCCACCATGTAGTTCTGGAAACGGAGGATGCGGTGGTAGATGTCCAGCTCTGTCAGCTCACGTTTGTGGATGCAGATCTGGTGCTCTTTCTGGGTCTGCACAATCCGGGCCTGCACTTCCTGCCATGTGCAATATGGAAGAGCAGACTGCGGGGTGGGGAGGGAAGAGACAAGGTATGGAAAGTGGGGTTATTGCCTTGACACCTTGCCCTGCATGAGATGTGAGGCTCAGGGATCGTGTGCTTAGCTGAATGGAGCCTTTAAGCAGATGCTCCTTGACTTGCCAAGGACATAAGGACACCTGATACCCAGGAATATAACTGTCCCTCCCATGATGTCTTAGACTTGGGCTAACCACCCAACTTCCCAGTCTTACCATGGGGATGCGCAGAGCATGCAGATAGAAGGAGTGGATCTCCCAATAGCAGCAAATGTTATAGATGAACTTGATAAGCCGGTGGATCCAAAAGACACCAGCAATGACTAGGATGGTAATAAGGGAACCATTTTCCTGAATCCTGGTGGGGAAAAAGAGGGGGAGGAGGTGGTGACCCTTGAGGAAGGAGTCTTGGCAGACATGCTACTGTCCTGAAGGATTCCACCAGGCTGAGCCTGAGTCTGTGTTCTTGGGTATGAGTTGCTGCCTCATACACTACTCCATTCCACACCTGCTAGCAGAACTACAGGCTCTGGTGTCTCTGACCTGCAGCCCTTACCTGGCACTACAGACTGGGGCAGGCAGAAAGGCGTCTGGCAGAGTGACCTTGACGGGTTCAGTGGGGTGAAGACTGTGGTTCACCATCTTGTTGGCAAATAGGATGTCGTAGTCCACACAGCTGACCAGGAAGGTGGTGAAGGCAACCACAAAGAGGAACTGCCTGGGGAGTTGCGAAGAGGGGTGCAGTCTGAGAGTCAGAGAGGCACCAGTGAAATAAAATAGGAAAAGAGAAGAGTCTGGAAGTAGCAGAACAAGACTGGGAAAATGGAAGAGGCTGGAGAACTCTCAATGGGCTCTTTCTACTGCCAGCTCCACAGAACCTTCTCAGACCCAAATCAGCTCCTATTTTTTTCTTAGCCTTAGTGCCACCAAATTAACCTGCTTTCCTCACCCCATGGTAATCTCTGCCACCAATGGACTCTTGCAAAGGTTTTATGATTGTGGTCTCTGGTCTTCAGTCCCTGATTTCCTTTTGAGATGGTAGTTAGACGCCCTTTGGGGACTTGAACTCTTTTCTTTCTTTCTTTCTTTCTTTTTTTTTTGAGATAGTCTCGCTCTGGATCACCCTGGCTAGAGTGTAGTGGCATCATCATAGCTCCCTGCAACCTCAAAACTCCTGGGCTCAAGTAATCCTCCTGCCTCAGCCTCTTGCATTGCTGGGACTGCCGATGCACACTGCTGCACCCAGCTAATTTTTCTATTTTTAGTAGACACAGGGTCTTGCTCTTGCTCAGGCTGTTCTCGAACTCCTGAGCTCAAGTGATCCTCTTGCCTCAGCCTCTCAGAGTGCTAGGATTCCAGGCGTGAGCCACCATGCCCGGCCTTGAACTCTTTTCTTACTGAAGGAGGATTCCCAACCCTTTCCCATTTGGCAATGTCATTAAGGCTCCTCTCTGCTAGAAGGCTCTCTGTCCAGCAGCAGGTCTAAGGTGCAACCAAGGCAGAAAAGAGGATTTTCTCAAGAAAGTGGCTGGCATCTGAGACCTCCTGACTGAACTATGCATATTCCATTAGAGCTCTGACGAAATGATCAAGGCCTGAGTTGTCTTCATGGAAGAGGTAAGACTTGGAAAGCTTTTCTTGTGGGGCCAGGGAAGAGTGTGAGGAGAGGAAATACTGAAATGTATTCCTTCACTACATCATCAGTCCCTTCTTATACTTACATGAGCTCAAAGATCTCCCCAATGAGCATACATGTGAAGCCATTCTTCTGGTGTAGATTATAAACGTGTTATTGCTAAGAAAAAGTGGTCAGTAAAGACAGAAGTTAAGAGCACAGACTTTGGTGTCATATACCTGAGCTTAAGACCTGGCACTGTGACTTTCTAGCTGTGTAACTTTGGCCAAGTTACTTAACATCTCTAAGCTTTGTCCACAGTGGTAAGTTAAGAATAATATCACCTGTCTCTTAAGATTATTAGGTCTGAGGCAATGCATGTAAAGTATTTAACATAGAGCTGACAAAGAATGAGTCAAAACATATTAATTATTATGATTATTAACATCCCATCAAAAAGAAGGATAACCCTTAGAAAGGTTCCTTATAAATTAACACCACAAAGTATACATAGGCACACAACTCTCGGTAAATGTGAGGTATCATTATTTTTAACGATCATTATTTCACAACAATCATTATTTCACCAGCCTCTCTCAGCCTCAGGATGAGCTCCATTCCCCTTTGTGGGGAATGGAGTCAAATCTACCCCAACTTCCATCAGGGACTTGGCTTAGAGAGGGGCAAAAGGTCCCAGAGCTCCAACACAGAGACAAAAAGGATATTCGAGAGAAGAAGAGGTCAAGGTTTTCAATGTGGTGCCAAGGTGCTGTGGGTACAGGAACAGAGATGTCAGAGCCCTAAAGGGATACAAGCCCCTTGTTCCCTCAGTGTTCCTCCACCAGCTCTCCCTCAGGCCCCAGCTCTGGCTGTCACGTCCAATAACTCACACTTGCTCCCCTCAGCAACGTGCACCAACAGGTCCTCCTCCCCGGGAGGTGAATCACTGTAGGAGGCCTCTAAGCGCTGGTATTCAGTGTCAAACTGCGCCATCACCACCGCCCCCTGTCCACCTTGTCCACCTGCCATTGAGGAGGAAGAAGAAACCCTGGTTCAGACGCAGGTGCTGCCTGCCTGCTGCCCTGCTTACTAGGCCAGAAGAAGTGAGAAAGAATCCTTGGGCTTCATCTCCACTACCAGTCTCCTCAGCTCAAAGGCAGAGGAGAAGTAACTTGCAGAGTGCAGTAAGCTCAGCGTTTGGGAGGCCTTAACTCTGGTCAGTCATTCCCAGAGCCTTTA
Organism: Lepilemur ruficaudatus; assembly: GCA_963574885.1. Lineage (NCBI taxonomy): Eukaryota > Metazoa > Chordata > Mammalia > Primates > Lepilemuridae > Lepilemur > Lepilemur ruficaudatus. The sequence continues at coordinate 36,189 of CAUYRT010009880.1, forward strand.
CTGGGTGTCTACTGATGACTTCCTGGCCTGAAACCAGAATCTGCCCCTATGTGGGGGCTGTTTCATCTTCTGTTCAATGGAGAGGAGGGTCCCTCCCCCGCCCCTCCTGGGAACTGTGATCTCTCAAGAGAGACTAGCAGTTTGGAAGCACTTTGTAAACAAAGGTTTGAGATAAGTACATGGCCCTACCAGCTCCATGGACAGTGTCTGCTCCACTCCAGCCCTCGATGCCCTGGTCTGCAGCTGCTGGAGGAGAAGGTGTCAGGCCCCAGAGAGTGTGGAGTGGGGACAGAAAGGAACCCCACCCTCCCACCCACCCATGCCCCACGAAGAGGAGGCCAAGTGTGGGGCAGTGGGAAGAGGTACCCTTCCAGCCTAGGACTATGAGCACTTCCTCTGGCTGTGCTATCCAGGGCCACTCATCCACCTCTAGGGTCCCAAGAAGTAACTTACTGGCCCAGTGGAGACTAAGTCAGTACCAGCCTGAGGCCAGGCAGCCCCTCTAGACTGTTTATCTATTGCTCCACCTCAGCCTCAGAAATTAGGCATGTTTCTCCAGGTCCACAAAACCTCCAAAGAGAGTCTTTTCCGAATAGGACTTTTTTGGTAAACCCCTTCCCCTGCTTTCCTAGCACCAAAAGACCCAGCAGGCGAGCATTGCTCTTGGATAGCAAATCTTGACTGGAACAGTGTAGATCCCAGTCCTGGGTGAATTTGTGGGTCACTGTAGGTCCCAGGAGCCAGGCATGGTCGAGGTGGTACTCACCCTGTCAGTGTAGACCTTGGGGGCCGTGGATTTTGGCCCAGCCTGGCCCCAGTGGGATTCCCTTGGCTAGTGAGAGCCCTGCCTCTCAGGGAAGTCACCACTCACTGGGTCAGTGTGGACCCTGGGCCCATGGAGCCCTGGCCGGCCAGGCCTGGGCTCAGGGGCTCCTGCGGATGTTGGAGGGCTCCAGCCAGTCCTACAGCTGATACCCCGGGTGGGCTGGGTTGCCTCCTCACACCCAGCCGCCGCGACCCGAGCCCAGCGCGCCCCAGGGTCGCCAGGCCCCAGGCCAAGGGCTCGGCTCCCAACAGCGGACAACCTCGCGCGCGCCCCCGTCGCCCGCGCGCGCCCCTGCCCGCGCGTGCCCGCTATCAAAACATTCTGGCTGCGCGCCCCCGCCCCACCCGCGGTGCCCCTTCCCCCGTTACCCGCCGCGATCTCACTCAGAGCTCCGCAGGCACCCCTGACCAAGCCCCACCCGTGCCTGAGGATACCAATGGCCGGTCTCCCGTTTCACCTCAGGAACGGCAACCCGGGCGATTCCAGGGGCTCGGTCGGCTCGCCTTGGCTTGGCTCGGCCCGGCCCGGAGAGCTAGGCCCGTCGTCTGCCATTCACTGTTACCCGCAGCCAGCCTGGCCAATGAACATGGGGGGTGGATACACAACGGCCAATTCTCGGCCTTGGGGGCGGGACTAAAGGCTAGAGGCGGGTCTTGGACAGTCAGAGGACCAATAGGGTGCCCTACATGGGGCGGGGCTCAGGTGCAGGCGTCGCCAGTTGTCCTCTTCGCTGCTCCGTAGTGACGGGGATTGTTGTGGTGTTGCAGAAATCCGGCCTTGGAACTGTGGACTTGCGTGCCGCTCGGCTCCTGGGACATTTGGTGCAGCTTCTGAGGGCGGGGGCGAGTTGACACGGTTCAGTCTTTGCTTGTCGCTCGGGTAACGAAGCGGTCTGTTAGGCAACCACAGTGATTTAAATTTTGTTGGCCTAGATTTGGGAGTTGGATGCCCCCCGTTCATTCTTTTATGGGCCGAGACTGGGGGTTTCAGAAAGCGGACTGGGGTCATGTATTTACGCCACAGCTGACTCCTGACCTCAGGTTGAGGGCCGAGGTCCCTTGCGGCATTGGGGAGACCAAATCAGGAGGGCAGGAGACGCGGCAGTAGGATCTCGCTTTGGGGAGCTCTGTTTCTTACCTCCTTTCTGCTCCAGGAGCTTCTTCCAAGTAATTTCTGCTCAGCCATGTCGCCAGCTCCAGCTCCTGCGTCGGTCTCCCTGTTTGACCTCAGTGCGGATGCTCCAGTCCTTCAGGGCCTTAGCCTGGTGAGCCACGCGCCCGGGGAGGCTGTGGCCCCAGTTCTGCGTACTTCCTATCCAGGTATCCGGGAAGGTTTGGGTTGGACGATGAGGAACATGACAAGACTCTTAGGAGCTTATTGCTCCACCAAAGAACACATTCTTATTGGTATTCCCGAGATTAGGAGCCCACGTTCACTAATCTTTGTGCTGGATAAAATTTGTCTTAAATTCACTTAATCTCTGGGTAGTTTCCAGCAAAGCCCCTCGATTGTCTCCAAACAGGTCTTTTGCTTCCTCACCATTTCCTTTAACACCATTTCCTTCAAAAACACTTCAGAATTCCTAGATATAGTCTAAATTCAACTGGATTCCAATCAAATTGTTCCTTTTTGTTGAATATAAAACAATTTATTATTGGTTTTGTATTACTTCAGTTTGTCTGTGGCTACATGTTTTCTTGTACCTCTCTTTAGAAAAAAATGTACACTGTAATTGGAAATGTAAACTTAAAAGGCACCTGGGAAGTTTTCTAGAGTTAAATATTTTAAACTTATCAGAAATTATTTTCCATAGAATTCCTCTAAACAGTCTCTTTGGCTAATTTAAATACAATATTCATATTCCTTTTACACACTTTTTTTCAGAAGGATATTTATTGCATAACGTGACTGCAATACCATTTATTTCATGATTTTTTTTTGTTTTTTTTTTTTGAGACAGTCTCACTCTGTTGCCTGGGCTAGAGTGCCATGGGTCAGCCTAGCTCACAGCAACCTCAAACTCCTGGGCTCAAGCAATCCTTCTGTCTCAGCCTCCTGAGTAGCTGGGACTACAGGCATGCACCACCATGCCCAGCTAATTTTTTCTATATATTTTTAGTTGTCCAGCTAATTTCTATTTTTAGTAGAGACGGGGGTCTCACTCTTGCTCAGGCTGGTCTCGAAACTCCTGAGCTCAAAGGATCCTCCTGCCTCGGACTCCCAGAGTGCTAGGATTACAGGTGTGAGCCACCGCACCCGGCCTATTTCATGATTATTAGATTGTAAATTCCTCAAAGGCAAGGTCATGCCATCTCTTTCTCTTGTATTCTCCTCTGCTTTATATATCAGACACTGAATGTAATTCCAGGCACTGTGGATTTGGGCTCCCTTTCCGTCTCCAATTACTCTTCCCTTATTTAGGTTCAGAGGAGAGGGAGAGCCCAGAAAGAAAACTACTCCAGGGTCCTGTGGATATTTCAGAGAAGTTAAGCTGTTCAACCTGTGACCAGACCTTCCAAAACTGCCAGGAACAGGTAAAAAGGCAGGGTGCAGAGCTAGACATTAGAAGCAAAAGTGTAATGATGGGTAGGGAGAGGTAGGCATTTCACTTGTCTTAAATTAATAAAGGTCCATGCTTTGACTGAGGCAGTTAGTGTTACCCGGTCATACTTCCTGGAATTCTATTACTTGTCTTGATTAGTATACAAGGTCAGGGTGGGGCATATTTCTACTTTCTGCCTCCCTCTTTGTCTTTGTACCAGAGAGAACATTATAAGCTTGACTGGCATCGGTTTAACCTAAAGCAACGTCTCAAGGACAAGCCTCTCCTGTCTGCCCTGGACTTTGAAAAGCAGAGCTCCACAGGTGAAAAGACATGAGGGTAGAAGGCCTTAGTTTAGTAGTTTAAGAAAAGATCAAGGATGGAGTACTAAGCTTGTGTATCTCATGTTGTCTTCAGGAAATCTTTCCAGCATCTCAGGATCAGAAGACTCAGAGTCAGACAATGAGGAGGACTTACAGACACTGGATGAGGAGAGGCCTGAATTTGAGAAGCCTTACCGACCCCAAGGCTTGTACCCGCATCGGGTTCTTTTCCAAAATGCCCAGGGCCAGTTTCTTTATGCCTACCGCTGTGTCCTAGGCCCTCACCAGGCAAGTGACAATACAGATTGTGTGGTCAACCCCAGCCTTTTGTACATTCAGCAAAGATTTCCCCTTAGCTCAGTCCATTTCTCACTATTTTCATTCCTTCCTGTTGAGTGTTGGTGTCACACTTGACAACACCGTCTTGGATTGAAACTGGCCTGAATCTTGGAAAGGTCAAGTGTAATAGAATTAAGTTTACAAATAGACCACTCTCTGTTTGAATTGTGGTTCTATCACTTCATCTTGACTACCTCTTCAAGCCTCAGATTTCTTTGCCAAATGGAAACAAGCCTCAGGGTGGTTGTATTAAATGGTTAATGTATGTGCAACACTTAGCACTGGCACTTGGTGTCTTGTTCTCAATGAATGCAACAGCTAGAATGTTTCTGCTGCTTCTCTGTCATGCAGGTTCCCCCAGAAGAGGCAGCACTGCTGCTACAGAACCTGCAAAGTGGAGGTCCCAGATACTGTGTGGTGCTCATGGCTGCAGCTGGGCACTTTGCTGGTGCGGTATTTCAAGGGTAAGAGGGTGCTGTATGGGGTAAGGATGGAATGGATCCTATTAGCTTGGGAGCACCAGCTGGTCTCCAGTGCTGAGTCTGTGCTGTCTACAGAAGAGAAGTGGTGACACACAAAACCTTTCACCGCTACACAGTGCGTGCCAAGCGGGGCACAGCTCAAGGACTTCGGGATGCCCGAGGTGGGGCACCACGCTCTGCTGGAGCTAACCTGAGGCGCTATAACGAAGTCACATTATATAAGGTGAGGTGGGCCTCCCAGATCTGGAGGCCTCTAATCTACACTTTTTTGCCTCAATTCAACTCATTAAATTTTGCAGTAGGGATATTTTTGACTCCTATATCCTAATTTTCATTATTTCTGGGTAGACACAGGTAGAATAGGGATCCCAGGAGCCTTAGTCCTCTTTCTTTCTCCCTTCGTTTTATCTTCTACCTCCCACTTCCTGCACATGATCTGTGGGCCACTTTTTGGTTGGAGATTTAAAAATAGTAAGTGAAGCTATGCAAGGCTGAGTTGCTCTCTTCTGTAGGATGTTCGTGATCTGCTGGCAGGGCCAGGCTGGGCTAAGGCACTGGAGGAGGCTGGGACAATATTGCTGCGTGCTCCCCACTCTGGCCGGTCCTTGTTCTTTGGAGGCCATGGGGCACCCCTGCAAAGGGGGGATCCCCGACTTTGGGATATCCCCCTCGCCACCCGCAGACCCACCTTCCAAGAGCTACAGCGTGTGCTTCAAAAGCTGACAACCTTGTATATACATGGTGAGCCTTTGATCCAGATCCCCAGATTCCCTAGATCTTCCTATACTCTTCAGCCTAAGCCTCAGTTCTCAGTTGTATACCCAGAGGGTTTTCTAGCCCTTGGACTGCTGCCCAATTACATCTTCATCGACAGAAATCTGGGCTGGCTTCTCCTGAGCTAAATTTGAGAAAGATCTTTTGTTTTATAGCAGAAGACCCTCGGGAAGCAGTCAGATTGTACTCACCTCAGACCCACTGGAAGACAGTGAGAGAGGAGAGGAAGAAGACTACTAAGGAAGAAAGAAGAAGGGTTTCCAGTGATAAAAATGAGGCACTTGGGCAGAATCAGGAGTCTCACAAACAAGGTTTGAATACTATCTGGCAATTGTCAAATCTATCTGGGTTTCTGTCCTAGAAATGCAGTGGCAAATTCCCTACTCTCATAACTGACCCATTTTTCTATTTATAGATGGATCCCTATACAACACACACACCTAGTGTCTGTTTATAAAATGGGATATGTCATAGCAATTACTGAGACATGTTTAGTGATCTTTCCAGATCTCCTATTATCTCTTTTGTTCATGGATGTTCCCTCAGTACTTAAAAGTCCTAGCACAGAGTAGATCCATGTGTTGCATGGATCTCACATACTCTTTTATTATTTATTATTATTTATAGTCTGTCTTTTATTGGATGCTGTGGTTTTGGGCTAAGGGCCACTTCCATGCTTTCCTCTGTTGTGCATCATCCTAAGGCTGCTCATAGGGAGAGTCCAGGGACTTTTGTCTCTGCATATCTCCTTCTGGGCCTGTCCTTGTCTGTGCTGAGAGCCTCATTTATGCATGTGATAGAATGGACTTAGCTCTTGATATGCTATTTTGTCTGGATGACAAAATAAAAACACTTAATTTCATTTCAGGATGATGTGGATTATCTCTTTATAGACAATTCTTATGTATCTGAGGTAGCCCACATGCTTCCACCCTCTGCTTATTCCTTCGATGGATTTGACATGTCAGATATTCTCCTAGGTTCAGGGTCTGAAGGAGAGGATGGCTTACAGGTAAAGTTGGAGCTAGTGGAGTTGACACTGGGGACCCCGGATCTTCGTGAGTTTGAGGTATTGCCCAAGCAAAAGAGGAAAAGAAGGAATAAAAAGGAGAGAAGCCGAGACCAGGAGGCTGGAGCACATATGACTCTTCTCCAGCAATCTCAAGAAGACGAGCCTTTCTCACAGTCAGCCCAGGCAGGCGCAGCCCCCTTGGGCCCTTCGCTGGATGAGTCCAAGGCCCCTGGTCAGTCAGAGCCCTGGGATGTGCTTCTAGCTGCTTGCCGAGCTGGAAATGTTGGAATGCTGAAGCTCCAGCTAGCTGCCAGCCCTGTAGACTCTGGAGTTATGTCTCTGCTCAGTGCCCCCTTGGGCTCTGGTGGCTTTACTCTCCTGCATGCAGCAGCTGCAGCTGGAAGAGACTCAGTGGTTCGTCTGCTGCTGGAGGCAGGTGCTGACCCCACTGTGCAGTAAGTGAGGGTCCCCATCCTGAGCCATTTTGGGTATAGAGAGGATAATTTGGAGGCTAAAGTTGGCATTGGCTACTTGACAATATTCCCTTGATCTGGTTGGGTGATGTTGGGAAAAGCAGGAGGCAAGTTAAACCCATTTTTTGGGTCTTTATACCTAGGGACTCCCAAGCCCGGCCACCTTACACTGTTGCAGCTGACAAATCAACACGTAATGAGTTCCGAAGATTCATGGAGAAGAATCCAGATGCCTATGATTATAACAAGGCTCAGGTCAGCTGGAAAAGGAAGAAGCAGAGTGGGAAGGCATCCATCGTAGATCCTGGCTAGATCCTTCCTACCTCCTTGCAGTTTTACCAAGGATAGCTTGTGTGGGTCTTACCTAATACCTTCCTGAAATCCTCCAGGTGCCAGGGCCACTGACACCAGAAATGGAGGCCCAGCAGGCTATGCGGAAAAGGGAGCAGAAGGCTGCTCGGCGGCGACGGGTGGAACAGCAGCGGGAGCGGCAGGAGCTGGAGGAGCGGGAGCAAGAAGAACGGCAGCGATTTGCCGCCCTCAGCGACCGAGAGAAGGTGAAGCTGGAGGTTCTCTCTTCCACAGCGAGGCTTCCTTAGTGGTCTAATCCCTTCCCCAGTGTGCAGCTGTCACTTCTTGGGTACCCTGTTCACCACTGGGGCCTTGTCCTTAGTGCAACTTCCTTTTCTCTCAGAGAGCTCTGGCCGCAGAGCGCCGACTCGCTGCCCAGTTGGGAGCCCCTTCCCCTCCGATTCCTGATGCTGCCGTCCTCAATGCTTGGTGTGGGCCAGGGTGAGTGACTGGGTGGACTATAATGTTGTAGGGAACATTCTGGGCAAGTGGGATGAATGCCTACACAGTAGTCAGAAAGGTTGTTGAGGGGATTTGAGATGTTCTGGGAACCTTTGGAGCAAAAACAGAAATGGCAGGAGGAGGCATGGGGAAAGCTTGGGTTGGAAAGTTTCTGGGGTACCTGTCCAGCCATTTTTCTTCCTCTTGTTCAGACGCTGCTGGAGTTGTGGGGCATCCCTCCAAGGCCTCATTCCCTTTCACTACCTCGACTTCTCATTCTGCTCCACACGTTGCCTCCAGGATCATCGCCGTAGGGCAGGGAGGCCCTCTTCCTGATCTCTTACAGCTTCACCTGGGGCCAACTCTAGGCCCTAAGAGGGCACATCCACACCAGCCCTAGGTTTCTTCTTCCCCATGAAACCAGAGAGTGTTTGGAAGATTAGGGTGAATGACACTCAGGAACCAGGGCAAAGACAGGGCCACAGAGGTGTGTGGAGCTGGTACTGTCTCTGGAGCTTTAATCACAATAAAGCTTGGCAAGGAATCTGCACTCGTACTTACATTCAGAGGCATTCTGGCCTTTGGTTCCTTATGGCCAGCACCAAGGGATCCTGCCCACTCCATGTCCCAGATCCAAGGGCTACCTTTCTTTCAGTGCCCACTTAACCGCATTGGTTCAGAGGCACTTAGTGTATCAGTTGAGAGGGAATAGATATATGTCTTATGCAAGGTGCTATTGAGGATAGGTTTATCCAAAAATTGGATTTGGGGCTGGGGAGGCACATTTTCTAGCTCCAGCAATGTGATTTTGTTGAGTGTTCCCCTAGGAAACAGCAGGGGTCTTGGCACGTAGAGGGTCTGCTGTGGCCCCCATTTTGTCCAGTACCGGCCCAAGTTAAACCCATTGATCCAGACTTGGCCCTGAGGGGTGAGGGAGGGAGAGTGGGAAAAGAAAGAATCAGCTCTGAAGGGGGTAGAATCATCCCCTTTTGGGTTTCAAGGATACTTTCTGCTTCCCCTCCCCACGGCCATTAGCAATACCTTGGTCCATCCAGGTAGATACAGAAATGTGTCCCAAGTTGAGCCTAAAATTGGAAACGTTGTAGAGTAGAAGGTGGGGCCAGAAGGAGCTTGAGGTTGTGCACTTTTCGGCAACTGGAGAGGAAACCACCACTTTACAAGGTTATCAATTTTCAGCGGGAACATCATCCACTTGATAAGCATTGTTTGCCCCAGAATGGGTGGCTCTAACAGGCCCTGTAGGGAAGGCAAATGAAAAGTCATCATTCACTAGGCTCTAAGGCCAGACTATCCCTAATCAAGTCCTGGGATATAAGTAGGTAAAGCTAGCTCACCTTGAAGTCACTGCTGTTAGACCCAAAACTGAGCCTCCCCATGTTCTCCACCAAGATATCCAGTCTGGCCCCCAGATTCCCCATCAAAAATACTTTATGTCTTATATTTCGTTCCAAAACACCCTGGAATACCTGTGGATAAGAGACAGGATATATGAAAGGAAGGGCTCAGCATCTAGCTCTGAGTGGCCAAAGCATAGTTTGAAACCATATTAGGGCCAGGCGTGGTGGCTCATGCCTATAATCCTAGCACTCTGGGAGGCCAAGGCGGGAGGATCGTTCAAGGTCACGAGTTCGAAACCAGCCTGAGCAAGAGTGAGACCCTGTCTCTATTAAAAATAGAAAGAAATTAATGGGCCAACTAAAAATATATAGAAAAAATTAGCTGGACATAGTGGTGCACGCCTGTAGTCCCAGCTACTCAGGAGGCTGAGGCAGAAGGATTGCTTGAGCCCAGGAGTTTGAGGTTGCTGTGAGCTAGGCTGACGCCACGGCACTCTAGTCTGGGCAACAGAGTGAGACTGTCTCAGAAAAAAAAAAAAAGAAACCATATTAGGACACTTATTTGGAGAGCAAAGAGAATGTAGCCATCTGTCAGTTACCCATGCCTTCTGGAACTCTATCCTTAATCAAACTCTTCCTCATCCTAGCTTATCCCTGGAACCTCTGCAAATGTGAGCAGGCAGATGGGAAAGGGGTAAATAGGGGGAACTTAAGGCTAAAGGGTGGTGGGGAAGGGAGGAAACTGGGGCCCACAGTTAGCCTGGAATTAGGTTCTCACCCCATCCACCATCACATAGGCACGGTCATGGAGTCCATTATTTGGCACCCAGAGTGGTGTTGGCTCAAAAACAGTATGGGTCAGATGGGTCCGATACAACATAAAGCCACGGTCCTGGGTGTGGAAGAATGAGTACTTGAGATGAACTGAGAGATAAGCAAGGAAGCTGTCAGGAAGATGGGAAGCTGGAGGGAACTTTTGACTCCAGCTGTTCAGGGAGGTTGCCATTCCCACCAGAAGTAGGTTTATGCCTTACCTGCTTGACAGCCTCAAAGGTCATTGGCAAGATTGAGTGGATAGGCCCTCGGGGGCATAGAATGTCTAGGAAAGCCAGCAAATCCCCATCCTATTAGAATAAGGGGGAAAAATCAGAATAAGAGGAAGGTTTCTGGATAGAGGACAGGAGAGGATAGGCTATTTAGAAAAGGCTTAGTATCTGAGAAAAGATGGCGAGGAACTTACCAGGCGCAGAGTCAAAGGTCCAAGCATCATCTTGCGGCTAGGGGGAGGTAACGGTCCCAAGGGGACTTCCTGGAACTGAGCCCAAATTCTCTCAGGAGCCATAGGAAAACCACAGAAACACCTCTTCCAAGACCCTAGAGCAGGTTCTTAACCTGGGCCCCAGGGAAGGGCTTCAGGGGCCCTGTAATTTTGCACACACATGTATTTCTTCCCACATAGTTCTATGAGTGAGTGGGAAATGCTTCCATGGGATGCTCAGAAGGCTCTGTGGCCCAGACAACAACCACCAATTTATGGGATCCCTTTATAATTTGGGGCCCCCCCTTCCCCCAAATTAATAAAAGCCTTTGGAGCTTAACAAAGTGATAGGGCACCTTGCTGATGATATTTCGAATCGCAAAAAGCTTAGGTGTGGGGTCCCCTGCTTCAGATATAGGTGCATCGTAGTCATAGCTGGTAGTAATTGGAAGGAAGCGTCCCTTCTCATCAGCACCTGAGGTTGAGCCAGTTTAATTAATTCAACATATCTTTTTGGATGATAGGCACTAAGCAAAGAGCTTCATGCAGAGGGGGCAGTGGTAGCCACATTCACCTTCTAGACATTTTAATTCATCCAGCCCTTAGATTCTAATTCTTTGTGTCCACCCTGCTTCTGCCCCAGGGACCATCTAGACTCACCATTCCAGTATCCAAAGTTGGTACCACCATGGAACATGTACCTGAAGTGGGAGAGGGTGGGGGGGAAAGATAAAAGCTAACTCATTGAATCTTAACGTTCATCCCCAACTCCCAGTTACAGATTTGGCCCCAGTGTCTTCAGTTACATGTTCACACTGGCTCCCAACTTGAGCATGTTCTCTAGTCCTTTGGTTACAGCTGGAACGGACCGGGTGGAATGATTCTGGCCCCAGTAATCCAGCCAGCCTGTATAGTACTCAGAGTTCACCTAGAGTGTGAAGTGAAAGGAGATGGGAATGAGATGGGAACTGAGCTGGACCCATTCCCATCCCTGACTCTTGCTTTGTTTCCCCTCCCTTCTGGCCCCTCACCAATGGTCCATGGGGTTCATACTGCCGAAGCAGGGTAAAGATTTTGGTCATGTTGTCAGCTGCAGAAAGGACACAAAAGAAAAAGATACATATCATAGAAGAGGTATGCCTTCCCCAGACTCCACTCCTAACCCTTGCTTTGGAGACCTGGGCCAAAATCTACAGTGGCATAGAGTCCCTCTAGGGAGCCACATCTGAGTCCTTCAGGCCCATCTGTGGTGAAGAGCAAGATCTTATCTCCTAGTAGTGCACGGAAGAGCCCAGCCAGGTGCCTCATGTAGCTGATGTCGCAGGCCCTGTAGCTACCATATTCATTCTCCACCTGCCAGGGGGAAGGAAAAGTGGAGCCCAGTTATGAGGTAGAGGTCAAGGACCCCTTATACCTCCTTCCCCTTGCCCATTCAACTCCCCCCTTGTACCTGAATGCTAATGATGTTGCCCCCATTGTGATAGAGCCATGGATATATCTTGGGCAGCAAGACCTTGAACCAGGAGTCCACTGCAGCAAGGAAGTCTAAAGGAAATAGCAGCACTCTGCACGTTAAGGGCTGCCACCACCAGCACAGCCCCCACCCCTAGCATCCTTGCTAGTGACTTAAGTGCTGCCTGTACTCTGAGCTGCAGTTGCCCACAACTAAATCTGGGAAACGGTGACTCTTGTCAGAAGAAACTCTCACTGCTAAGCACTTGTATATATGCGTGTCAATGAAATTTGAACACAGGAAACTTTAAAGTAGTGTTCTCTTAAAAATAAATGTAGGAAAAATGTTAAACACACAGCAGAGAATGTTATATAATCAACTCATATCTAAGATTGCTATAGCAGGGGAATTCACAGAAATGTAGACTGTCTGACCTTACCCTAATGTAACCGACAGTGCAGGTTATTTAAGTCATCAACCGAAAGATCATCACACAGGTTGAGCATCCCTATCTGAAATGCTCCCAAATCTGAAACTTTTTGAGTACCGATGATGCCACAAGTGGACAATTCCACATTTGACCCTTGCTCTCTCATGGTTTAACGTACACACTTTTTTTCATGCATGAACTTATTAAAATATTATATAAAATTACCTTCAGGCTGTGTGTATAAAGTGTATATGAAACATAAATAAATTTTGTGTTTAGACTTGGGTCCCATCCCCAAGGTATCTTATTAGGTATATGCAAATATTCCAAAACCTGAAATTGGATACACTTCTGGTCCCAAGCATTTTCAGATAAGGGATACTCAAACTGTATTATCATCATGACTTAAATTCTCAACTCCTTGTGATTTTTGTGATTCACCCTCAGGTCCTTCATGCATGTTACTACCTCTGCCTGATACTTTCTCCCCCTCTCCTTTACCCAGCCAACTCCCACTTGTGCTTCAATTCTTATGTCTTACTTCTTCAAGAAAACTTCTGATAGCCCAGATTAGGATAGATCCCCCCATTAGACACTTTTACATTGTCTCATACTTCTCTTTTAAATACTTTACAAATTATAATTAAGCATTTATTTTTGTAATTGTTTCTTGTTGATTTCCCCCACTAGTGAGCAGGATCCTTGTCTGTCAGGTTAATTTGCTGCATCCCTATCATTAAGGACACAGCCTAGCAGATAGAAGACTCTCAAAAGTGGATTCAATGAAAGCCATTTGGGGGGGATTTTTTTAATTCTTAAAATATTTGATTCCTTTATATTTTATGTTCTGTATAAAGGAGGCTTTTGCTTTACTGCCTCTTTTAATCCAAGCATACACTAAATCACATTCATTCATTCAACAAATATTTATGGGTGCTGACCATGCGCCAAATACTGTTCTAGGTGTTAGGGATGTTAGAAGCGAATAAAACAGACAAAAATATCTGCCCTTGTGTAATTTCCTTTCTAGTGAGGGAGGCAGACAATAAATTAAGTAAATCAGGTGAAATACAAAGTGTATTAGTGCCAAGGAGAAAAAACAAAGCAGAAAAGGAAGACATACAATAGTGGGGAAGGGAAGCTTAAAATTTAGAGAGTGGCCAACGCCTCACTGAGGTGATTTCTCCAGGAAGATTGAGGAAGCACCACGTGCAAAGGCCTCAAAGCCCAAGGCCTGGTGGGTTTGAAAAACAGCAATGAGACCAGTGTGGCTGGAGCTGGGTAAACAAGGGGGAGAAAAGTAGATGCCAGGGAAGTGACTGGGACCAATTATGTAGAACCTAGTAGACCAAATTTTAAGGAATTCATGGTTCATATTGAAATGAGCACCTATTAGGTTTAAGCAGGGAAATGACATGATCTGAGATGTATATTTAAACTGAAGCTTTAAGAGGATCATAAATGAGAACAGACTATATGGGGGAGAGGGCAAACAAGGGAAACCAGTTAGGAAGCTATTAAAATAAGCTAGCTGAGAGAGATGGTTTGGACCAGGGTGGTAGAAGTGGGCGTGATACAAAGTAGTTAAGTTCTATGTTTGTGAGGGTAAAGCTGACAGGATTTTCTGATGGATCAAATGTGGGGTGTGAGGAAGTGAGGCATGAATGGTTACACCATAGTGCTTAGCTTGCCCAGTTGGAAAACGGAGTTGCCATTAAGTGAGATGGGAAGACTGAAGGAACAGCTGCTTTGGGAGGAAATGCCAGGAGCTTAGTTGTATCGTTATACCTTTTATTTGGGGTAGTTAACTTCCAAATGGGGAAGTTAAGCAGGCAGCTGGATATATGTGTTTGGAAGTCAACAGAAATGTCCTGGCTAAAGATACATATTTCAGGGTCATTGGCTATTAGATGGAATCTAAATTCCACCACGTGAATGGACCAGACCATCTAGGGAATGAGAGTACATAGAAAAGAAAGTCCAAGGACTGAGCCCTGATACACTCTAGCATTTAGTGGAAAGGAAAATGGAGAACCAGAAAGAGACTGAGAAAGAGTGGTCAGAGAGATTGAAGGCAGAGGCAGGGACCAGATAAGTAAGGTATCATGGAAGCCAAGAGAAGAGTATATTTCAAAGGACAGTGTGACTAGCTGTGTCAAATGCTGCTGATTGGCCAAGAGGATGAGGCCTGAGAGATCACCATGGATTTAGCAATGTAGAGGTCATTGGTGATCTTAAGGAAAACAGAGACTGTATGTTGGTGTTCCATACTTTATCATTTTATTATTTTTAATTAAAAAAAATGTTTTTAGAGATAGGGTCTCGCTCTGTCACCTAGGCTGGAGTGCAGAGGAGCAATCGTAGCTCAGTGCAGTCTTGAACTCCTAGGGTCAAATGATCCTCCTCCCTCAGCCTCTTGGTGGCTGGGACTACAGGTATGTGCCACTATACCCGGCTAATTTTTCTTATTTTTTTGTAGAGATGGGGTCTGGATATTTTGCTCAGGCTGGTCTTGAACTCCTGGCCTCAAGCGATCTTCCCACCTCAGCCTCCCAAAGTGCTGGAATTACAGGCATGAACCACTATGCCCAGCTCACTTTATCATTTTTTTTTTTTTTTTTTTGCGAAAGAGTCTCACTATGTTGCCTGGGCTAGAGTGCCATGGTGTTTGTGTTTGGTGTGTGCGTGGATGTTGCCACGGAACTGTTGCCTGGGAAACAAATTTTTACTGTTTGTAAAAAAAAAAAAAAAAAAAAGAAAGTGTAGGGGTGCAGGGTAAGTGGAGATTAAGAAAGCTAAAAATGATAAAAACAATAATGCCTTATGTTTGTGAAGTACATTCTCATGCATTATCTTTTGAAACACTGGAAAGGTATAC
>CAUYRT010009881.1:0-12672 GCA_963574885.1 Lepilemur ruficaudatus
ATGGTGGCGCATGCCTGTAGTCCCAGCTACTTGGGAGGCTGAGGCAGGAGGATCGCCTGAGCCCAGGAGTTTGAGGTTGCTGTGAGCTAGGCTGACGCCACAGCACTCTAGCCCAGGCAACAGAGTGAGACTCTGTCTCAAAAAAAAAAAAAAAAAAAAAAGAGGGGAGTGAAACCTTGTGTTGTGTGTAGCCTTTCTTTAGATCATCATTAGAACAAACTGACTATAAATAGACTTTATTAAGACAATGAGAAAAATGTTAAGTATGGACTAGACATCAGATGATACATGGACTTATTAATTTTATCAGTAATAACAGTATTATGGTTATATAAGAATGTGTCCATTGTTTTTAGATATGTATACTGTCATATGTGGGGGTGAAATTACAAATGTCGAAACGTTTTAAGAATTAATTCAGTGGAAAAAAATAGAAACGTGATAGATGATGCAAGTGTGGCAATACTAAGATAACTTTTGAAACTCGATGATATAGCTATAAGGGGTTTGTTGAATGATTTTTCTTTATTTGCACATGCTTGAAGATTTTCATAACAACAACAATTGACCTTATTGTTTATACAGCCAGAAAAGTTGTAAAGACAAGATTTTAGTCCAGGTCTAACCTGACTCCATAGTATTAATACATGATAGGAATTGCCAAAGTACGGGCTGCAGCCTATTTCATAAGTAAAATTTTATGGAACAAAGACATACCTATTTGTTTACATATTGTCTGTTGCCATTTTTGTGCTACAGTGGTAGAGTTGTACAGTTGTGACAGAGACCTTACGGCCCGGAAAGCCTAAAGATGTATTGTATGTCTCTTCATAGAAAAAGTTTGCCCACCCCTAACTTATATTCTTTCCACCATATTGCAGAGTCTTAAGGCAGTTCTTTTCCACTCCCAACTAAGCCATGTTTAATGTTCATAAGTAGCATATTTTAATTACTAAGCATATAGAAGACATGTGTTTGTCAATTGACACACTTCAGCAATTTAATGATATTTCAATTAGACCTTAATTATCTGAAATAAGGGCTTCATTATTTTCATCCCAATGTCCTGTGGGATATTACTGTGAGGTTCTGTGACTATGGGCAGAAGAGATGTCATGGACCACTGATAGAGCTGTGAGGTGAAACACAGTGTCTTCAGCCCACTCCACCAGGAAATGTGAATACAAAAGATGCTCAATGCCTCAGTCCTCAAAATATATTTATTTGGTACCAGTGTAGTTTAGGGGCGCTGGGTCCAGCTGATATTAGGCTGGTTAGGGGAGGTTCCCAAAGGCTTGACTCTGTCTAGGGCATCTTTAAGGAGTCGTCTTTTTAGGGTCCTGACAGGCCAAGTTCTCTAGTTCATTCTTGCCTCACCTCGGCTGATACGTTGAGGTAGCACTTAATTTGTTTCTCCTTAATTATAGTACCTACATATTTTCTGTCCCTTGTCCATTTCTCAGATTTTTCAACAGCTGTCCCCCATACCCCAAAATAATTATGTAATTTTTGTTATTCAAGAGGATTTACTCTTATACTGTGATCCTAGAAGAGATCAGGCTTTCTTTTGGTAGCGGGACACTACGTTATGCTTCACTGATCAGCAGTTTTTCAACTGACTTAAACTTTTTGGCATAAGTATGATTTTCAAAATACTTAACAATTTAGAAAATGTTTTACCCTATATATCTGTGAGGTATGATCACTAAATAGAGATTACTTAGCAAAAATATTCAGATGCTTTCTTTGGTTTACATTTTGAGGTAAATAATTGGGATCAATGAAACAATAATAATAGTGCATATAAAGAAAAACTACTTAAAACAGAAAAGTCATATTAGAACCTTAAAGAGAAATAGGTATTTGAGGCAGTTTCAATAACTATTTCATAAAGAAATTGTTCTTATAGATACATCAATTTTTACTACCTTGCATATAGATAGTAATATCTATTATTTTGTGCCTTTAAAGAGGAAAATTCTGTTAATTTATTTACTAATTAATTCAACAATATTTATTAAGCAATTCCAATATACTTGGTATGCATCTAGATATTGAAGATTTTAAACTGAATAAGACAGGCATTCCTGTCTTCACAGAACTTACAATCTGTCAGATCTTTCAGATTTCTATAGTTCTCCCATTTGGAAAAGGGGAATTTTTAATTTTATAAGCTGAAGTTTTTCAGATGTTATACTTTAAATGTTAACCCTTATTCAAAGGAATCAGAAATTCAAACACAAAAGTCCTAAATTCAGAATAAATTACATTGATTTTTGAAATATGTATATTATGTATTTCTTCATATCTAATAGATAAGTCAAACCTTTGACTTTATCTTTTTACAAATTTATTTTTAGTTTAATTTTGTTTCTGCTACTTTGAATAAATTTTTTGGAAATCAAAATGTGATGTTGCAAGTGTTTAAATGATAAAAGTGTCATACAGTATCTGTGGTTTGTTTTAGGTTCAGGAAGATTTGACTGAAGAGAAAAAAAGGGAACTAGAGCATAATGCTGAAGAGACCTATGGTGAAAATGATGAAAATGTATGTGTAGCATATATTGTATATTTCTGTTGAGCTCTTGGATGTGTGTGTGTGTGTGTGTACACGTGTGTAGGACACATGCATGTCTATCTGGGAGAGGCACCCGTGGGTAATGATACCTCAAAGGTACCACTGAATTTAACAGGCCCACCTAGAATTAGGAAAAGTTGTGACAACATGAAGATTAGGAGGGACAGTAGCGTTGTTGCCTTTAGGATCATTTTTCTTCACTTGTTTTCTTTCTCCAAATTGAGTAACTGTACAGGAGGGAATTATTTATTACTAACTGTATGCCCTATCTCTCAGCTTTTCTTTTGTCTTTTAACTTTAAGGCTGATGATAAAAACAATGATAGAGAAGAGCAAGAAGCTCGAGATGACAACCACCCCAAAGGCCGAGAAGAACACTATGAGGAGGAGGAAGAGGAGGAAGAAGACGGGGCTGCTGTTGCTGAGAAACCACATCGAAGAGCTGAGATGTAGCTATGCCCAATTTCCAGACAGTGCTCAGCCAATGGATTCTTTTCAAGCTGCTCAAAAATAAATCTGCCTACTGAACTCTAGGATATTTAATTACAAAAAATTAAGAATTTAGACTTTTTAAAAATTTTTGTATTAGAAATGCTCATACATTTATATGAATATATTTTGATAACTTAGGTTAGAGCTTCTTTTATATTCAAGCTAAACATGAACAAGAAGAAAAACAATAAAGTAAACCTTAGGCTCTGAATCTCTTTTTTTATAGATTATGTGATGTTGGAAAGAGCATCAATTTTGTGTATGTTTCGACTTGTTACCTTTCTGTCTTCTAATAGTTTCCAGGTGTTCTGTTGTTTGCCTTTGATAAAATATGGGATTTAAAAATGGAGTACTGCAAAATGTTGTGCAAACTTTAAGGAAAATGGCCAGTTTACTAATTGCTGTCCTTCAGAAGTTCTTATGTATAGTTCTGATAGAATTTTCACTAGTCTCTATATCCCTGGAATGAGATCCGTGTACAGAGTGACATACAATTGGAAAGCCATTTTGTTGCAGAGTAAAGATACTGTTTGTCAGACTTTTTGGATCAGTTAGAAAAATGTTTGGCATTACTTAAAATCACAGCTGTTCTGCTTGAGAGGAATTGAATTTAAAAATGAGGTAGTGCTAAAACTCATGGCAGTATCCTGGACTTAATCAGATTCTTTCAGTGTTCACACCAGGTATGGATACATCAACATATTAATCTTTCTGAAGGACTGGTGACTTGTTCAAAAATTAATTTAATGTGTATATGTGGTGTTTTCTATGTGAGCACCCATTCTCAACATTTTTTTTCCTGAAGTCACCTAGGGTTATCCTGTTTCAGTATCTTGTTCCTTTCCAGTACTGTATATTTCCCCTTTAAACTCTGTGCCTCAATATATAATCACTTTGACGATGAGTATGAATATGAAGGCATACCAAACTCTACAATTTAATAGAATTATTTTTCAAAACTATATGGTGAAAAATATATGGTGATATGATAGACCCTCATGATTTTTGTATTTCCTGGAATTGGGTCTGCTTTTTGCTTACATACAAGGCATTTTAAGGATTACGAATTATAATGAATTTCTTAAAATAAGAAAATTAAAAATCAAAAATTTCTCTTGGAATAGAGATGCATTTCAGTTGCAAGCATAAAGATTTTTAAATATATAGGATTAGGTTATATAATTCATGTGTGTGGTTTTATAATAAAACTCAATAAAAACAAATTTCATCTTCTACCATTATTATATGAATGTAATTTTATTTTTTAATAACCACACTCATGTATGGTTTTGATTATCCCAGTTGGGTCACTATGTGTGTATGCATAGAAATGTTTTGTTGAAATGTATTTTGAATTTCCAATAATCATAAGTCAAATCTTACCCTTATGTATAAAAACCCTTTATGTAATGTAAAATGTATGATATTGTACATAATATTCAGAATACAATTATTTTGATAAACTAGTTTGTATTTTTAATGTCCTAGTTGCGGTATTTAATTATTTGAACCATATTGAAACTTGGTAATAGTAAATAAAGCTATAAAAAAGCAAGTGGTAAATCTTTTAAAGTATGTGGTTTCTTATTAGTTTTTGATCTCCTAACATTCTTCAGTTCTTTTACATAAAAAGAAAAATTTTAAGAGGTATGGATGTAAATTAATGAATTATAAAATACCTTTCCTCACCTACTCCTGTTTTCCTTATCTTTCTCTACTCGATTGGCTTGTGCTTCCCCCCGACACACATTCCTAAAGAAAAAGCTGCAACTTTTTATTTGAGCTAGTTCTGGGGGAAGAAAAAAGAAATAGGGGCAGAAAATGTGAGAGAGTGTCATGTGCACACAAAAAAATAAAAAACTGTTAAATCCCCCTAGGAAAGCAGCAATCACAAACCATTGTACTCTATGTGTAACACCAAGTTGTAGGGCCATTTTAACTCATGTTTAGAGGAGAGCTAATCAGCTTGAGCTGATCTATTAATACAGTAATGAGGCAAGCAGAAATAAAATGCCGCTTGTATTTATCCTGCCAATTGGTCTGTGACTTTGGTGCAACCAGTAAGTCAAAGGATTTGGTGTCAGTGACATGATCAGAAGGGGAAAAAGGCATTTTTCTTTTTTAGTGACGAGTAGAGTGGGACACACAGAAAAAACTAGTACAAATGTAATGACTGGTTATTTGCAACAGTGATTTGGAAAAGATCTAGGACTGAGAGCATAATCTTAGCCACATGTGCCGTGACTTACTTTTATAAAGGGGAAGTATAGACATGAATTGAGTGCCTTCGTAGTACAAGAAGTGTGCAAATAGGATACAATTTAATCCCCACAGTACTCCCTTAGAGTTGGTGGAATCCCTTTCTCACGATCAAAGAACTTTGTTTTCTGGAGCATTTGATGTTGTTTAACTGTTTTGAGTTCTTCAGTTTGTTTTTGTTTTTAGTTATTTCATTGCCATATGGTACATCCATATTATGGCACATTGCACAGCCATTAAAGGAGTGAATTACATCCATTTCTACTTCTGAATCCCCTTCCTGTGGCTTCCGTTGTACTCTCTTCCCCCAGCTATTTTCTTCGCATCCTGACTACTCTTACAATCTTTTTTGCAGGTTCCTGTTAACACACCTGCCCCTTACGTACCAGTGTTCTTTAGGTTTAGTACTGGAGGTCTTTTCTCCATTTAACCCTCTTCCCACCCATGTGTTGTACATGTTTTGAATCCATTTTCTCAGCCTACCTCTCTCTGTCTCATCTTACTTCAAATTCATAATTTTCAATACTGAATGTGCCACCTTTAACTGCCTAAACCCTGCTTTTTCTGGGTTCTGTGTCTCAATTTAAGTTTCCAAAAACAGAAACATAAAATTTGTCCTTGATTCTATGCTTTCTCCCTGTGGCTGTTACCAAAATATCTTCAGATTTGCCCACTTTTCTCCATCCCCACTATCCCAGTTCCAACTCCTGTTATATCTGTCACCTAGACCAGCAGTCCCCAACCTTTTTGGCACCAGGGACCAGCTTCATTGAAGACAATCCTTCCACAGGCAAGGGTGAGGGTAGAGGTTGGGGGTGGGATGTCCCGGATGACCCAAGTACACCACATTCATTGTGCAGTCAAACCTCTTTGCTAATGACAATCTGCACTCACAGCCGCTCCCCAGTACCAGCACCACTGCCCCAGCTCCACCCTAGATCATCAGGCACCAGACTCTCACAAGGAGCAAGCAACCTTGATCCCTCGTGCTCGAGGTCCACAGTAAGGTGGGCCTCCTATGAGAATCCAGTGCCAGGTTGATTTGACAGGAAGCAGAGCCCATGCGGTGATGCGAGCAATGGTGTGTGGTGGCAAACACAGGTGAAGCCTCAGCCCGCAGCCCACCTCATGCCATGAAGCCCTGGGCTCCCAACAGGCTGCAGACCACACTGGCCTGTAGCCGAGGGCTGGGGACTACAGACTCAGGCTATTATAACTGTTCTCTAACTCACTTCCCCATTTACACTCTCCTGCCAATCCCTAAAATCTGTACCAATGTGATTTTTCTAGAGAAAACACTACACTGCCCCATTACAAAATTATATTTAACAAATTGCTTTTGCACATAGGAAAAACTCAAAACTTCTTAACATGACCTACATAATTCTTCATGATATGGCCCCATTTTACCTCTTCAGCCTTATAAGTTTAATATTTAGTCATTATAAATGTGATTCATCTTTGTCAAGCACATTCCTCTCCTAATGTCTTGGTAACCTGCCTTGACTATTTTTGGATGGGAAACTGACTTTAGCAGAGTCAATAATACTACCCCATCTCCTTGGAGAAAGAGCTTGATCCAGGACAGGCTCTTGGCCCAAGATACACCAATTTGATTTCCTCCCTGGGATTTTTTGTTGGAAGGCAATCCCTCCATGGTGTTTCTACACAACTTGTGACAACTTTTATCCTTGACTATCTTTTCAGTATTTGCATAGCAAACAGCCTTGGGAGCTAGAAATAATATCTCTCTCTGGGTCAGAAGGCAGATTTATTTCCTGACTTAGGTAATAAAGAGAATGCCTTCCTTCAGGGAAAGTTTGGACAGGTTTGCTATCAGCTGCTTTGTAAGATGAAAGTGTCCTAAGATCAGGGATCCTCAGCCATGGCACAGCCCACTGTGTGTGCAGCACCCACTTGGGCTGTTCCACATTATACCAGTGGCACTTGGAAACCAAGGGGATCAGATGTGAACGTGAAGCTCATGCTGCCTCCTGTGCTGCGAGAAATGAAGTCCTTTGTCTCTGACACAGCAGTCTAGTGCCTACTGCCAGCAGCCATGAAACTAGCAGTCTAACTTCTAAGTTGTAAGGTGGGTCAAATCTCATACCTTACACAATTCTTGACATGTTTGCAGGTTGGAGCACATAGAAAACAACACTCCTCTTTTCTCTCCAATGACAAAACAACTGTATAATAAATTCAGGGCTCCTCGTGTCCATTTACTTAGTCATGTGGAAAAAATGTCCATAAAAGTAAAGAATA
Source organism: Lepilemur ruficaudatus (assembly GCA_963574885.1). NCBI lineage: Eukaryota > Metazoa > Chordata > Mammalia > Primates > Lepilemuridae > Lepilemur > Lepilemur ruficaudatus. Next base: position 7,594 of record CAUYRT010009881.1, read on the forward strand.
AACCTAACCCATAAAGAGAAGCAAAATCAGAGGCAGAGATGAAGAGAGTGGTGGCATTTTTCCAGCCCCTATATCTTAACACCTCTGATGCCAGCCAAGTCTATTCATACGTTGGTTAATGAGCTAATAAAATATAAAATCATTTTCATTTGACCAGTCGGAATGGATTTCTATCACTTGCCACTTGAAGATTCCTGACTAATATCTAAATAATAGTCAATTCCTTTAAGTCATCATGTTCTTGTATCTTGGTATATTTGCTACCTACTTTCCCCAGAAACACTGGGCAAAAACTCCTGCTTATACTCCTTTCCTTTACCTGGCTGATTGCTTTGAGTCTCACCTTAGATACAAATTCCCCTGGGAAGGATCTGCCTCCCACTCAACCCACCCTTACGTCTAAGTTGCATGCTTTTGTGTTCTCTTACAGCATCCATATTATCCGTTTCATGTCATAGTGTATTGAAGCAGTCTGTAAGCTTGTCTATACTGTCCTTGATGTACATGTTCTGAGAGGGTAGAGACCATATTTCTCTCATTCACTGTTGTATCCCAATCACCGACATATAGATCTTCAATAAATATTTATTAAATGAATATCTTATAGTCCTCATCTATAAAAAGAGAATATTGATTATTTCAAGATGATACAAGTAAATGGCAAAGCTAGGAATTCTTCCCAGCTGAATCTGATTCCACCATTAATTCCAAATACATCCAGGGTTGTTTGAATCATTGTTCAGTGTCTCATTGTGAGTTTCGTATAAGAAGAAGTTGTATATTAAGTTTTTCAAAAACAAACAGTCAAAAAGGAAGGTTCAGCCACAGGATCTTGGGAAGTAACCAAGAAATCGAAATTACTTGACCTAAGAAAGAGTCAAAGGAAGCCATAACATTGTATGTCCGTCTTCTTTGAAGCATCAATTGTAGCATAAGGAACAATGAATTTCTTGAGAAAAGGTGAATAGAGTTGTGAAATCTAGAGAGATATTCAAATTAGAATATATTTAATAATTAATTATGATTCATAAGAGGCCTGCCTAAGCTGAGGAAGAGATTCAATATCCTCTTACAAATTCCTTAGATCTTGTGACTGTCATGGTAGGGCCAGTTGATATGGTGGAGTAGGCTAAATATTCAAGTACGGGTTGTTTTTTTGTCTGCACACCTCTGTTGCTTCTCTGCATCTCCTCCTTTGTAGCAGGCCCTGAAACCACAGGACTGGCCCAACCTGAACTGGGCCAATCCAGGTACCCCATCTTTTAGGCCATGGTGATTGATGAAGAAAAGGGAACATGTCCCAAAGGAGCCCTTCGACCTCTCATTCTGGGATTCCCACAGTGAGGCTGGATAAGAGAAATGCTCTCTGGCTGTTTTGGAGACAGGTGAAACACATATATCAGGAGCTGCCAAGAGGTGGTTGCCTCACTACATGGATAAAGCCCAGTTGCAGCAGAAAAGAATGATGCCCACACAGAAAAAGAAGCAGGAATGGAGTGGAAGAGAAGTGGGGAGGAAGGTGGGGAAAGGAGAGAGACAGAAAGGAAGCAAATGATGTTCAAACTTCCGGGTTCTGCCTTCTTTTTTTAATTATTATTATTTTTTTATTTCAGAGTATTACAGGGGTACAAAAGCTTTGGTTACATAAGTTGCCTATGCATGACCCAAAAAATGTGCCCATACCCCAGAGAGTGTGCACCACATCTAATAGATGTGGATTTACCCATCCCCTCTTCCCCCCTCCTACCTGCCGGACACTCAATTAATGTTACTTCCCACATGTGCACATTAGTGTTGATCAATTAGTACCAATGTAATGGTGAGTACATGTGGTGTTTGTGGGTGAGAACCAACCACAGCCTCTATGATCGAGTCAGTAAATCCTGTAACAGGTGTGCAAATTGACCTACCTGTCAGTGGGTGGTGTTTGCTGGAGGGAGAAAAACTACACTGTTGTTTTTAGATCCTGTGACCAGCTCTCGTTCCTCAGGAGAAGACCTCTAATGCCCCACGTGGTGGGTGGGGCTCTGGAAGTTCCAGGTGAGTTCTTTGTTCTCCACCACAGTGGAGGTAGGTAGGGGAATGAGTGGAGTTAGGTTGGGTGAGCCTGCCCTCAAGCTCCACAAATACTGGCAAGGGATATGCAAGGATCAAAGTTCTGTTTCCCACCTCTGGGCAAAGCCACTCAGGAGGGGCTGAGTGGCCCCTCTGCATGTGGAGGTGGGCCCTCTGAGACCCACAGTCCAGCATTGTGGAGAAGGCCTTGCTCCTTTCAACCCTCCCTTATTTCTCAGTTTCTCCTGGGCCTCTGCCTGCAGGCAGGACCTCAGATTAGCCAAGCTCCCCGATGACTGTGGTACAGGCAGAGAGGTTGTCTGCCCAGGATCCCGGCTTAAGCTAGGAGCACAATCCTCCCATCGGAAGATGGGTGCCCCACTAGCAAACTGCAGCTAGGACCCATGCTGTGCTGGTCCCCCAATCTGCCCCTGCAGGCACCCACACTTCCTGAAACTGGTTCACAAATATCCCCTCTGTGCCACGGGCCCTGCAATTGAGACCTGGGTGTATGGGATCTGGCCTGCGGGCGTGTCCCCAGAGCCCCAGAGATTAATCCCTGACCATTCTAGGGAAAAGGATGCTGGTCCCGTGTCAGCCACAGGGTGCCCAAAGTAGTTCAGTGTTCCTCTGCCTTGGGGCCTGTCTTGCTCTAATGGGGCTGGCAGGAGAAGGGAGGACTGGCAGCTAGGGAGTTCACAGTCCGAACACCAGTCAGTCCACTGCAAAACCCCAAAAGGAAAGGCCTGAGCCCTGCTACCTGTGGGAACCTCTGTGTTGGCTCAATTTTCTCTCTTTGTAGCCATGGTGGGGTAGGGGAAGGGGAGAAAAAGAGTCTGGGTGGAGGAAAGTCCACCCTCTGGTCATCTCCAACCCTTTCCCTGGGAGGCATCTACCCAGAATGACCAGGCTCTGGAGTCATGCATAACACCCCGGGACCCACTGGACCCTGTGGCTCCTGCAGTCTGAGTCGGAATTGAGAAATGTCTGAGTGGGAATGAGCAAGATGGAACCTAGGAAGTTGAGGCCTCTTGGGGAGGACAAAGGCACCCAGTAGGTAGAGAAGCAATATGGTATTTGCTGTCTGGCTCAGGTCTGTGGGATGGTATGCATCCCTGGGGGGCTGGGAGCCTGGTGTTATTTTCGCATGAAGCTGCCCACTGACTGGTAGCAGCAGTCTCTGGACTTGTGTGAGTAGAACTCTCCGGTTGCTCAGGAGCATGCAGACGGTGGGCCAACCAAACCTGGATGTGGGTTAAGGGCCCAGGAGGCAGGAAATAGCTGGGGCCTGGAAGGCAGGCTTGGGGTGAGTAGGCTGCAGTCGGTTTCTCCAGCACAAGGGTCCTGCAGATGCAGGTCAGACAAGTAGAGGATACCGCTCTCCTTGCCCCTCCCAGAGCCCACTGAAGTGGCTGCCCAAAGCCTCTCAGGGCAGAACCTGCTATGCCCTGGCACTAGAGCCCCTGAGCCAGGACTAGGGTGAAGCCAGAAACCAAGCTTCCAATCAGGTCCTCCAAACAGAGGGCCCCGAAGATGATGACTGACTGGACCTGGAGAGTAGGGATCAGGGCCAGGCAGACAGGAGGCTGCTAGGACCTGGAGGGCAGGCTTGGACAAATAGGCTGCAGTGTGTTTCTTAGACACAAGGGTCCCAGAACCCACTGAAGCAGTTGCCCAGAGCCTCCCAGATCAGCACCCACCACTCTCTCATCAATCCTTGTGCTCTGGTCCAGCAGAGCTCCAGGGCTGAAGTGCCTGGCTCCAAATTCTTGAGTACGGCTCAGGGAATCTGCACATTAATCCAGTCTTCTCCCCAATTGGGTGTAGTCCCAGCATGGTGCATTGAAGAGTTCAGGATGGCCCCCACTATTGTCTCTTCTCCATGGAGCCTGTTGTCTAGTGCAACAGCTCTGCACTGACTCCAGGCATGTCCCTGTCTGAGTGGGTAGGAGGTCTATGGGGTGGTGGCTGTCCTCCTGCAGGTCAGATTGCACTGAGCCAACAAGGTGAGCATGGCACTTCCACACTCTGTTCTCTATTGCTCTTCTCACGCTCTCCAATCTTTGTATGTGTATCTCCCCGTCACCTTATCGCCCCCACACTGAGTGTCCTGCGTTGTTTCTCTGTGAATTTACAGTGCTGCTTCCAGGTCAAGCTATCCACATGTAGGCGGGCTGGCAGGCCACTGCTAGTCCACCATTTTTTTCTATCCAGGTTCTGCCTTCTTTTGATTTTACTTGCCAATAAATCTCCCTCCCCTTTTTTTCTTAACTAGTTTGAGGATCTAAAACTAACCAAAGAAAACTGACTTGCATATTATATATTTTTATGGGGCAGAACAATATTAATGTAACAAAGGAAATATTTTTGATTAACTTTTAGTCATTTTTCCTCAAATGTAGCAAGTTTTAATAAATAATGACAAGATTTTTTTTTTTTTGAGACAGAGTCTTGCTCTGTTGCCCCTGGGTAGAGTGCCGTGGAATCACCTTAGCTCATAGCAACCTCAGACTCCTAGGCTCAGGTGATCATCCTGCCTAGCCTCCCGAGTAGCTTGGACTACAGACTCATACCATGAGGCCACTAATTTTCTATTTTTAGTAGAGATAGGATCTTTCTCTTGGTCAGGCTGATCTCGAACTCCTGAGCTCAAGCAATCCTCCCACCTCAGCCTCCCAGAGTGCTAACAACATTATTTTTATTTTTTATTTTTTTTTAGCTAATCTTTTTTCCTCTTGCATGTTTTTGAGGCCCAGAGAATCTGTGACAAAAGCTTAGGGATTATTATGATGAAGTTATGAATACTCTTGTATCCCCCCATTCTTTTGTCTACATCAAAAATTGGCAAACTTTTTCTGTAAAAGGCCAGATTGTAAATCTTTTAGTCCTTTCAGGCCATAGATTCTCTTTTGAAATTACTCAACTCTTGGCATGGATGCGGAGAGATAGGAACACTCCTACATTGCTGGTGGGACTGCAAACTAGTTCAACCTCTGTGGAAAGCAATATGGAGACACCTTAAAG